>JAHWFP010043472.1:0-82986 GCA_023313725.1 Lithobius niger | reverse complement strand
ACATGTCTTTTTCTAATATTTGTTCCTTTAGGGCTTTAAGTTTTTTAAGACTTACATCCGTATTTTATACGCTTAAGCGTTTTTTAATACTAATAATTCCACTATTGGATCAAATTGATGAAGTTCAAACTAAATTTTAGATACCGGTATGTAAATTGATGTGAACTTACTTGTTGGTACGTACTTTAAAGAGTTTCGGCATAAATAGAATATTGCTAGTTTGTATCTAATTCGACATGCCGGTGAAAATTATTTTTGACACTGGGTGCTGTAACTACTTGTTCAGGGAGTGAATTCCAAATGTGAAAGAGCCTATAAGTATAAAAAAAACTTGGTTCTTGATTTGTGTATAATTGGTCTACGAATTTTAAAGGGGTGTCCACGAGTGACCGAATTTAGTTGTAAGTTAAATCAAGGACCGCTACCGCGGTCATTATGTAAGCCTCAGCATGAACTTCCATATTAAACGTCAAACTGTGAACTCCTACAGTTTCGCCCAGGATTGACCTAACCAACGAAATTCGGTATTTGGGGTCGTGTGGTAACTATTTCACCGCATTATAAATTTAAATGACAACAATTAACCCATTCAGTGTCCACAGCATGCCATTTCTTGTTGTTGTTGTTGTTGGGACTCTTTGCCCTCACCTGGAGAGCGAACCACTGAACCGAATTTCAAGTTCTATAGCTTAAAATGTAAGCATGAACAAGGCCTAGAGCCTTTCGCAGGCTATTTTAATGTAACTACAATATTCTTGACACGGAAAGCCAAATGGCTATAAACTTTGCTCTCACCTAGATATCAAACCAATGAATCGATTTTCAATTTCTGTAGCGTAAAATTTAGGTATTAACACCGACCAGGCCCTTTCGAACACAATTTTGATGTGACTGCAGTATTCTCGTCGACAGACCAATTATTATTGTAGAGCACAGGGCAGAAATCATTAATGTTGTTCTTTCGATTCTTTGTCCACACCTGGAGATCGAACCACTGAACCGATTTTCAAGTTCTATAGCTTAAAACGTAGGTATGGACAAGGTCTAGGGCCTTTCGCAGGTTATTTTAATGTAACTACAATATTCTTGAAAGTCAAATGGGCTAGAACTTTTGCTCTAACATAGAGATCGAACCAATGAACGGATTTTCAATTTGTATAGCTTAAAATGTAGGTATAAACACTGACCAGGGCCCTTTGAGCACGATTTTGATGTGAATGCAGTATTCTCTTCGTCAGAGCAATTATTATTGCAGAGCACTGGGCAGAAATCATTAAGTGGAGCAATAAATTCTTGCAAATTGATCTAGAAACATTAAAGTTGGTACGCAAGTCTTTCTAAACTGTAAAAATTGAACCAGCCATGGACCTCCATGAATACCCCCAAGTGCCTTCAGTGCCTTCCCGCCTCCCCAGCATCCCCCCCCCCCACCGGTGCCTCCTCCCAGGGGCTGGGAGACCAAATTCTTACAGATCAAGCTAAAAACATGAAATTTGGTGCACAAGTCATTCTTAGCAGCATAAATCGAGTCAGTCGTGGAACCCCCATGAAATACGCCCCAAAGCAGCACCAGCGCCCTCCTGTGCCCCCTCACTGAGGTTTGACCCGCACATTTTGCTAAAAGCTTTAAATTTGATACACAAGTCATACTTAGCAGTAGAAGTCGAACAAGCCATGGAACCCCTAAACGGCCCCCAGCGTTCTTCTGTGTCCCCCTCATTGAGATTTGATCAACAAATTCTTGCAGATTGAGCTAAAAGCATGAAACTTGACACACAAGTCATTTTTAGCATTACAAATCAAACCAAGCATGGAACCCCCACGAAATATCCCTAGCGCTTCCCTGTGCCCCCTATCTGATGCTTGACCAACAAATGATTGCAGATCGGACTAAACGCTTGAATTGTGGTGCACAAGTCATTCATATAGTACCAGTTGTACTATCTATGGAACCCCCTCGAGATATTCTGCAAGGCACCACAACGGTCGCCCCCCCCCCCTCCCCGTGCTCCCTCCTTGAGGCCTGACCAACAATTTCTTGCAGATAGTGCTACAAGAATGAAACTTGGTAAAGAAGTCATTGTTAGCAGTAGAAATCAAACTAGCTATGGAACTTCTGCGAAATCCTCCAACGCCTTCAGTGCTTCACCCCTATTCCCGCTCCATGAGGTTGATACCCGAAATATTCTCGTTGATCGTACTGAAAGCATGCATTTTGGTACACCAATCATTTCTAGTAGTAGGAATTGAACCGGCCACGGATCCCCATGAATCCCCAAAGCCTCCTCCAGCATCCCCTTCCCCCGCCTGTGCACCCCATGAAGCTTCAATGGACAACAAATTCTTGCTGAACGTACTAAAAATATACATTGTAGCAGTGGAAACCGAACTACGTATGGAACCCCATGAGTTACACCCACCCCAAGTGCTTCCCTGTGTCCTCTCCATGAGATTGTTGATCAACAAATTCTAGTTCGATTTGTACTGCTAAGAATGACTTGTGTATGTGTACCAATTCACGTTTTAGCACGATCAGCAAAATTGTTGGTCATTGATGCTTCATGGGGTGCACAGGAGAGGTGATGCTGTGGGAGGCTTTGGTGGTATTTTTATGGGGATCATGGCTGGTTTATTTTCTACTACTAGAGGTGATTGGTGTACCAAAATTCATAGTGTACGTAAGTGAGTGTGGTTAGGGGACTGAAAGGGGCCTTGGGGGTATCTAGAGAGATTCCATAGCTGGTTCGATTTATTAGCTAAGAACTGACTTGCGTATAAAATTTCATGGCTTTTAGCTCAATGTTCATAATTAGCCCAAATTCTGAACCGTAACAGCACCTGAAAATCGAACCAACGAACCGATGCACAAGTTTTACAGCTTAAAACATAGGTATGAAGAAGGCCTATGGCCTTTTGAACGCTATTTTAGTGTGACTACAATTATTGTTGTTGTTGTTCTTGGGGAAATTTTGCCCTCACGTAGAGGTCGAACCAAAGAACCGACTTTCAATTTTTATAGCTCTTAAAATTGAGTAGTAAAAAGGCTCTATTATAACAGTTATTTTAAGATGATTACAGTATTCTTTTCTGTGTTATTCTTGTTGAAACAAGAAAAAAAATAATGGATATTAGTATTAAAAAACGCTAAAGCATATAAAATACGGATGTAAGCCTTAAAAACTTTAAAGCCCTAAAGGAACAGATATTAGAAAAAGACATGTAAGCCATCAGCGTCGCACTAATACGTGTAAAAGAAGCTACAGCTTGTTTTTTGGGTCACTGGAGATTCTTTTACACGTATTAGTGCGATGCTGATGGCTTACATGTCTTTTTCTATTATCTGTTCCTTTAGGGCTTTAAGATTTTTTAAGTCTTACATCCTTATTTTATACGCTTTAGCATTTTTTAATACTAATAATTGTTTGAGTGTTGGGCCACCGAAGTCGAATCTAAGTATTTTGTACAAAGGTTATAATATTTCCTCTAGTGATCCTCCACCAAAGAGAATGTAGATTTAGTCTCCTTAGTCTAGTTTCATGCGAAAGGTATATGCAGCCTTCCACATTTTTTGTTAACCTTCGCTGAACTTGTTGGCTGTATGATATTTAATGTATTGTGGAAACCAAAGCTCTGAAGAATATTCTAGGATTGGTCGAACTAATGTTAAAAATAATCGTAGGTAAATAACAGGACTACGGGGTGATGTGGTACGATTTATAAGGGAAACGATAGATGTGGCATTGTGGACGTTTTGTGTAATATGTTCGTTGAAATTTAGATTTTGGTCAATTAGTATAGATCGGTTGTATTTTCTAAAAAAGGTAGTTTACCATAGCCCCAAAAATATTCTACTCGTTGGTTTATTTGCCTACCTATGGTACTATGTGTACGTGAGGTGCTGTCATTGTACCATGTCGGAAAAAAAGTGAAACATTTGCTCAGTATTAATAGTAAAAAAGCAAAAAATAGACACCAACAACATCATTGAGATTTTTGCATTGCAGAAAGCACACTAAAAGTAGTGAACTAAAGCATGTAAATTTCATGTTCCAAGTGCAATATGTTAAAAACAATTGCAAGAACCCTTTTAACAAGTGTAATAATGTATTACCAATTACTAGCTACGGTAGTCAGTAACAATTTAACAAAGCTATAATAATTCAACACTAAAGCAGGTTTAAAAAGGCCACACAGAAGTGTTTTTATATGAAATTGTTTTATTTTTATTTTATTGTTTGTTTTCATTACGAAGTAATTTTTTTTGGTTGAACGTAAACCAAACAATGTATGTATGTGTATCATTTGGACCAACAGTCAAAAAGGTAAACGATGGGGGGGGGGAGCAACAGTACATTTGCCTATGGAACCAGAGACACTTTGTTACGTCACTGGTTTAAGACTGAACTGCGTTGACTATGCCATTTTATATTATGATAATTAGGCTAGTATTTAATATGCTTTACAACGATTTCATTACCTATTTTACAGTTTTTACGTATTTTAGCTTTAGCTCTACCGCTTTTGTGATCAGTTATGGCATTCAAACTTAAGTTTCAGTTTCGGTTCGGTAGTTCCTGTTCACAGGTGGCATCAGTTGTTCTTTTGCTTATACCACGCCAAAGCTCGCTCCCTTGACGCAGTAATGACTGTCAGATGAGGAAGTTTTAATGTTAGCTAGTACTTTAAAGTTATGCAGTAGCCTACTACATTAACCAGTGAAATGTATTTTTCAAAACGAAGTGACATTGTGTAGTCAACAAACTTTCACCAGTTGTTTTCTTTTTTTTGGGGGGGGGGGGGGGGGGAAACGGTTCCGCCCCCCCCCCCTCCCCCGACCTGTTTATATGATCACCTGTGATGCTATATTTGACTGTATATGTAGCTTTACGGGTGTAAATAATGAATATGTACGCAAAGAAAGGGAAGTAAACAGTAAGTAATTTAAAAAAGTCTTCGGATTTTCGAAGACAAAATGGGGCCTTTCAAAACTTACCCACCCGAGCCTTTTGTCTTACATCCGCCACCGGTGTGTGGAGTGCCTCACTTAACCCCGGCCACCCCCACCTTTACCCCAGATATAAGTTCTACCTTTTTTTTTTTACCAAACTGAATAACGGTGCCAATGTTTTGGCTTACGAATGGAAACTATTTCTAAACCACTGTATGTAAATAATTCCTCCAAAATTTGAAACAGTTGTCCCGTATTTCCTATAACCTAAAATGGAAATGAATTTTGTCACAAAACTGGCAGGGATTAGCTTTCACTCTATTGTTACGGTCAGATATTCCTTGCCACCTCGTTCTCCCTCTCCCCAGACACTTTGCTCGGGTTTTAACGACGATACTCTGTCTTGTGTTACATGATGCACACTTGTTTCCTGTAGTAATTTTTCTCAGTACTTAGCTTTAAGTGTACATAAACGTTACAGATGATTGTAAAACTTTAAGCTTCAGTGTGCAGCATGTAACATAAGACAGAGTAACGTCGTTAAGACCCGAGCAAAGTGTCTGGGGAGAGGGAGAACGAGGTGGCAAGGGATTTCTGGCCGTAACTACAGAGTGAGGGCCAATTCCTGACAGTCCCCCCCCCTTTCCTCGACAATTTGTGTGAGGGACAGTCTGGGAAAAGTAGAAGAAGAGCATGTGCGTTAATACAGATGAAAAGGGGAAAAAAGGACATTTAGTCCAACATACAAACTTGCAGCAACTTAACTCAACAGGTCGTCTAAGGGGTAAAAAAAAATTGGAGTAGTAAAGAGAGTAGTCAGGAGGGGGTAGGCCCTGCAAGCGGATGGAGCGATGGAGTGGAATGGGTGAACCAGTAGAAGGGCGGGAGGGGGGGGGGGTGCGAACAGCAAGGAAACCTGGTCGAAATGATAACTAATCATTAAACTAATTATTAACTAATCAAAAGTTATCATTAAAATATAGCATCGTCCATTTGGCCATTAGCACTAATTATTTAAGATCATGAATCACTAAGACGGCATTTGGATTCAACACTTCTAGCCCAGTGCACAGCAATGGCCTCGTGCACCTTGGCTAGAAGCCAGCCTTGAGTTATCCAGATTTGCCCTTTATAACTCAGTGGTCCTGGACTGGCTCTGGGACCTTCAATCCACCTGTTTACACTGGGCAGCACCAGTTCAGACCAACCCTCTCAAACCGGGTCAGAACCAATTCGGTTCAGAGCTCTCAGACAATGGGAACCAGTTCCCAAAACTGGGTATAAATAAGAGCTCCCCACAGAATTAAACAGACCTGGATTCCACGCCAGTCTCTGAGCTCCCTAGACCAGGATCTAAGTATAAGTTATGATTGATTGAGTTCAGTTGTTGGACTTAGAATGGTCAGAGTATTAGTTAGGACTTAGAATAGTCAGTACAGTTGTTGAAACACTAGATAATAGGCCTAACACTGGCAAGGACGCATTAGCGTTATAGAATATAGAGCCCAGCCCCTTTAAGTTAAGGAGTACATTAAATGGGAAGTTAAGAGGGAGAATATAAACCCACTAACACTAACCAATTTGGCTTGAATAAACTCACGTTTGTTACCCAATATAAATCTGTGTGGTCTCCCTTACTTGCATGCCGATTGTGTGATCTTTTTTAGTTGCTGGAGTTAAGTTAATAGCCGGCTGGTGTAGAGCGTAGATCTCTACACATACTAAATCTGAAAATTCCAACTAGAAGGATTTAGGCAAGGTTTACAATGGTGTCAGAGCAAATAGTTCGAACATAGCCCACGCTCTCTAAAAAAAGCAGCATAGATCACATATCGGTAAAGCGAGGAGTGAGTTAGATTTTGCGTTATAAAACTAAAAAAAAAAATCCCGGTAAAAGTAGAAACTTATCGATTCATCGAGAATCATAGCTAAATTCATGATAAGTCTAGTATAAGTTGCTCTGACTAGCAAACAGTAAGAAATCCTAGCAAATTTTGACGAAAATCAGGGTTAAATCACATCTAAAACCGATCTAAAGTGCTAGAAAATAAGTAGGCTAGCCTTGACATAAAACACCGCATTTTGGGTTAGAAACAGCATTCAAGTTAGGCCCGAATTATTACTAAAACTAAGAAAACTGCTTTTAGGAGAGATTTAAACAAGATTACCGTTAAAAGGACAAGTTTAAAACACTCAACTAGCGGCAGGACTCTTAGAGATTCAGGCCGGAACAGATTCGGAAAAATTCACGTTTTATTAAGCTATTATTTCTTCTCAAAGCAACCAGATTCAGTTAGGTTAGACTGCTCAAATCAAACCCTGGAAATAGAAGACCTACAGTTCAAACTATCACCCTTTCCATACGACGCTTGGCAAGCACACGAACAGAATAGAGAAATAATTAATTTCGAAAAGTATCAACTAATAAATGAACATACAGCGCCAATCAATATCGCATCAGAGCTAGGATACGACGAAACATCACACAAGATAACTGCAGTCGATTGCACAGGTTACAACGCTAAGACAGTGCATCCTAGGCCACATTTAATCTTTAATTTTGGCCATTACAGCAAATTAATGCTACTAGATTGCGGATAGGAGTTTCGCTGATTGAAGCTACAACAGCACTTGAATTATTAAACGACCCAAAAATAAAATGTTACGAAACTACAGCAGCGGCACCAATGAATTTAATCGGCATCGGAGGGAAAAAGGTAAAAATAAATAACATACTGACAACCGAAATCAGCAAATGCAGATTTTCATGAAGACAGCAGTTCAGAATTGTGCCCGACAACAGCTTCGGAAAAATTCACGTTTTATTAGGCTATGATTTCTTATCAAAGCAACCAGACTCAGTTAGGTTAGATTGCTCAAATCAAACCCTGGAAATAGGAGACCTACAGTTCAAATTATCACCCTCTCCATACGACGCTTGTCAAGCACAAGAACAGAACAGAAAAATAATTAATTTCGAAAAATATCAACTAATAAACGAACATACAGTGCCAATCAATATCGCATCAGACGAAGTTACAGAAGATAATCCACAGTCACAATGGAACGCCACCGCTCATAAATATTACGAGGAGATACCGGTCTCCATGTTTAAAGACATTGTCTTACCAGACAATAGCAAAACTCGAGCAACAGCTTGTTTACATGTAGGCTACCCCGAAATCCAAAGCGGAGTTTTTATTCCAAAATGCAACAACAAATTTCCGATTTGCCAAGCCAGATGTCTAGTCAACACATCACCAACCGGATTAATTCCAATAGTGATTATAAACGCATCCAGAGATAACATTTACATCCCTTCAGGAACGATCCTAGGCCATTATACGACGACTATAGTTGATTACACCGAAAACGATGACGAAACGCCTACAAATGCAGCAGACGTGGTAAATCCTCCCGAATCGAACACTCCAACATCAATGCAGTTGATACGACTATCACCAATCCAGGGCCCAGCGAGATAGCTCACAACTATTGCAAAGTTTAGGCAAGCACCCCAACCACCTCAAGACCACATCAGAGATATCAAAGCTCACCTATCGTTTCCAACCAAGTGCCCATAGAGACATCGCAACCCGAAACGAGCGCCGACTCTATCAACTCAATAGGGCCACCGGAAAAGTCAAAAACAGAGTTAGATGAAGAATGGAATAACTCGAAATTCGAGTTCTCACTGCCATATTTAGACGAGCACTAACAAATTGAATTCTCAGTAATATCGAAATTATATCAGGATGACGCTAATAACAAACAAGGAAAAGGAAATTTTCTAAAGGGAAAGCCAAACTTGTCGGGTACACAATAAACTAATTGGGCCCCCGCTCAGGAAATCTTTCCACAACCTAAGAACGTCAGAGAAATCCGCAGATTTATCGGAATATGCAACCTTTTCAAAAGACATATTCCAAACTTTTTAGCTTTCTCAGCGAGCCTCTCCAAATTCACTATAAACAACGTCAAGTTCACGTGGGATAAGGAAGCAGACGATGCATTCAAAGGCCTAAAACAAGCCATGGTACATGCAGTAACCCTGCAACAACCTAACTTTGCCTAGCCCTTTTACATCGAAGCAAATGGCAGGGACGAATTGCTAAGAGGTTGCTTCACAGTGACATAATGGTGTAACCTTTCCCATAGCCTATATGTCACGTACCTTGATGCCCGAAGAAACGGAAGGCAGCAAAACCGTAAGGGAAGTTCTTGCCACAGCACTTGCAATCGAAACATTTCATACATATCTAATTGGAAGAACCTTTTTCCTATCAACCAATTTTATGGCAATGATGTACTTATACAACAGCAACGGATTACTCCTGAAATTACAACGTACCCTAGTTAGGATCAGAGAATATAATTTTATCATTCAACATCGCCTAGGATGAAAACCTAGCCAGAAAGCGATGCTCTGTCATGCATAGAACCGCTAGTTTGCGTTCTAGACACACAATTCCCAGAATGGACACGAAGCCAAGTAGTAGCAGAACAGAGAGCAGACGAATTTTGCTGTAAAATCCTGGAGAAAATCAAGGATCTATACTAGGCAGACATTATTGATGCCAGCAACAAGCACAACATCTTTTATAAGGACTTCGATGGTATGCTATACCGAGTATGGCACAAGGACCCAGCACAAGGAAGATTAAAAAACATAGCACAAGTTTGTACCCCAGAATCATTAATAAATTTCTGTATACGCGACTACCATTCCACACCTCCAGCAGGGCACCGAGCAGCAAAAAGCACCCTAAAACTGATACAGCTTCATTGCTTTTGGCCTACCATGGTCCACGACATTATTACGTAAAAACATGCCTTATATGCCAGCAGTACAATCGGCCTAATAAACCCTCCAAAGCACAGCTACGAGATTACAAGCCATTGCAAAGACCAGGCAAAAGTTGGTCCATGGACTTGATCGGAAAACTAAACACAAGAAGACGACAGAACGTCTACATCATGACACTAATTGACGACTTCTCTCGTTTTGTCATTGCATTCGGGATCCCAAACAAACGAGCAGAAACCATAGCAAGTAAGCAAGCTATACAATAAGCTTTTCGCACGTTTTAGCCCTTGTAAAACGATAAGAAGCAATATGGGGAAAGAATTCGCAAACAAAGTATCTGCAGCATTAAACACCTTATTTAACGTGAAGTAGGTCATTTTCACTCCAAACACCTCTTGGGTAGGAGGCGGCATCGAAATTTGCAACAATTCAGTGCAAACAGTTTTATGAAAAATCGTAGCAGACGACCCCCACGCTTGGGATGACGGCCTACATGCAGCAACCATAGCCCTGAACTCGACACCTCACAGTGCCACCTTAATTTCGCCATGTTTCCTACATCACGGAGACGAATACAGGATCCCGAGCTCCATAGTATTCAAACCAGCAAGAAAAATCTAAAATAGCGATGACACCATCATCAGACTGGAAACAAGACTCCAAAATTCGTTCGAAGTGGTACGTAAACAAAATGCTGTCGCAATACAGAAACAACAGAATTTCTACAATAAATCAGCACGCCCGTACCATTTTCTAACTGATGATTACATTCTAATAAATCTTTCATAAAAATTGAGGATATCTCCAGTAAACTCTAGAAAGTTTGGTGTGGTCCCTTCAGAATAACCGAGTTTATAAATCCAGTAATTTTACGAGCATTACACTATTTGAATCCATTCAAAATAGTGAGAATTCACATAAACCACTGCAGGACATTTTCCCTATGATCACGTAACCCAGTTCAACCATTTTGCTCACCAGATGACCTAGACTTAGCAGAGATCAGAAATGGCAGCTTAAACGAATCTGAACAGGAATTACGTGATTTCATTTCAAAACTGCACCTGGACCCTTACGATCATGCAGCAGAAATACAACCCCCTGCTTACAACCCAGTCAGTAGCAACACCCAGCAAGAGCATTAGCAATCATTACCACCTACGACAGTGTTACTGCCGACCTTGACAACAAAACGCCGGTGGACATTATACTTATTGACTTTGAAAAAGCCTTTGACACTGTTAGTCACAAGTTGTTAATTCTCAAGCTTCAGCATTTTGGGGTGTCGGGCATGTTGCTTGACTGGATCAAGAGCTACGTTCAAGACAGAAGGTTCCAGGTGAGAGTTGAAGATGAAACATCAGAAAGGTGGCCAGTATTAAGTGGTGTGCCACAGGGCACTGTGCTCTCCCCCCTCTTTTTCTCTCTCTATGTCGCCGACATTCCAGCAGATGTTTACACGAAGAAACCAAAGTTTGCAGATGACCTGAAGGTGATCTGCCCGCTACATGGTGCAGAAGCACGATTGAACATTCAATCTGACTTGGACAGGTTTGTTGAATGGTATTCTACGTGGAGACTCAAGGTTTAATTTTAAAAAGTGTAAGGTCATTCACTGTGGGTACGGAAATCCACTTTACCAATACAAACTTGGTGATCAAGTCGTTGAGGTGGCCGACACAGGAAAAGATCTGGGTGTCATTGTTGACAGCGAACTTAAATGGTCCCCTCAATGTGCAGCTGTTGCCAAGAAAGCCAACCAAAGGCTCGGTGTCATACGTAGAACATTTAAATACATACCTGAAGAGGCCTTTGCCTTTTTATACAAGACCTACATCAGGCCGATCCTAGAATATGGTAATGCTTTGTGGTCACCTTACCTAGCCAAAGACATTAACACCCTCGAAAGAGTGCAAAGGAGAGCTACAAAGCTGGTCTTCTCTTGTAAAAAGCTGCTTTATCCAGAAAGACTACAAAAACTGCATCTTCCATCCCTTGAGAAAAGGAGGAGGAGAGGCGACCTAATGGAAGCGTACAAGATTCTGCACAATTTATATGACATTTCTAGTGAACACCTGTGGACGTTACGTGAAGACCAGCGAAGAGAACACGACCTCACCATCTTCAAACGAAAAACAAGACTAAGAGTAGCCAGCTCCTATTTCACTAATCGTGTTGTTAATGATTGGAACCGCTTGCCTGAAGAGGTAGTTACAGCGGCCAGTCTTAACTCGTTCAAAAATCGACTGGATAAGGTTGAATGGTGAACTGCTACTGGAGGTGGGCTTATGAGCTGTTAAGCTCCCCTGCCCTCTGTTACTTTATAAACTTTATAAACTTTTATACCACGGCAGAACGAAGAAAAACGTGTTAAGCGTAAACGCAATGATCCTCACACTTCAGAGCGTATGCAGAAGCGAATCCGTTTGGAACAACAAAAATTGGAAGAAAAACAAAAATTAAGACCTAGCCACGGCTATTTTATACGCTCCAGCACAAATACACCAGAAATCCGACTAAACGTAATTTTCAGCAAGCTAACTTCATTTAGATCGGAGAAAAGCACTACTAATGCTAGAAATGCGGTTCGCCACAAAAATACACGAACGCCGTCATCAAACGCACACGAATGCAGCCATAATTCAGAAAGAAAAAAACAAGCCGCAGCAAATAACAAAAATACATACACCAATCACGAAGATCCCGAACACTGCAGTAGCACAAAGTGTTAAATAACTTACCTTCGGAACACAGGGAAAAACCATACAAATGTGAAGCACGGGACGCCGTCATACAACCGAGAATTCGACAAACTTACCAGGCAGCAATAACAATGGCCAGCGTAGGCTTTTAATTAAATCAGCACACGATCCCCACAACAGCATAGAGCAAAGCACATAAAAAAAAGGCTGTGTCTCAGGTCCCGGTGACGGGATCCAGTGTATAAATACTCAGGTCCCAGTGAATTCGTTGAAAACTAGGCCTTCAGCTTGTTAAAGTGAACCTAATCAGGGTAACCTAACTAAAACTAATATATGTTTGCCTAAAAAAACTACGTTTTTTTTTTGTTTGCCGGGATCCACACATGCAGAACTCCGGTCCCGGCAACGCGTCCAAATACGCTTGAAACAGTTACGTCCCAACCGGGACTAGAGACACTGCGTAAAAAAAAACACCACAAATGCGGCCAATCACAATAAAACAACATAAAACCACCACCCGATCATAGTGACTAAGTCAAGCATTTAAATGAACGCATAAAGTCAGATCTCATATCATTCTCCCCATTCCAGTACGAAGCAGCATAAGCTAACAGCAAACATTTTAAAAAGAAAAACCGTATAAATGCTCGTCGGATGATATTGCTTGTAAAATTCTTGACAGCAGTCAGCTGAACTGAAATTTAGGCATGTATTTACCATATAGATTACGTACCAGCATTACGCATTTTTATTAAAAAAATCAATAAAATCAGTAAAATGTAAGTTTCTGACACGATTCTGCAGAAATAAGCAAGAGAAAATATTTAATGTACACAACGTGGTTCAAGCAATAACGGACGTTACTAACGTTCAAAGGCTAGCGAATCAAACCTCTGTTGGTCACAGTAGTAACTAAATAAGTAATTTGTACCATTCTCAATAAAAGGACAGGGTCTCCTGCGTCTGCGTTTCAAAGAAAAAGTGATACATAAAAAAGAAATCCAGTAAAGTATAAGCATGAAAAACCGGACAGTGATTCCCGCAGTACAATCAGACGTATTTCAAAACTCATATTGCAGTTGCAAGTTTAGTGACCAACATTTGATTAAGAACAACATTAAGTAAATAACAAGCTGAATTACAGAGCAGTACGATGTTACTATTATGCAGAATAGAGGTACGAGTACCGTAAGGGCCCGAAATTAATATAAACAAAATAAAAACACCGTAGAGTATACACATTAAGTAAGCGTTGCGTAGGTAGGCTAACCAAACACTCGTATAAGGTAATAGATAAGTCACGGCAAGCAGTCAGGCCGCCCACCACTCAGGTAGATGTATAGAATCTTTGCAGGCATTGTATGGTAACTAGGACGATATATGGTATTTGCAGGCATTGTATGGTAACTAGGACGATATGACTAGCAGATTCACGACTGAGGCGCAGCCAGCATCGATACGTCCGCTTTGAGATTATGGGATGGCAGCCACCATGATGATTAACATGGGGTACACAATGTTCGAGAAGCACAAGTCCAATGAGTAGGGAAAAATACGCATGGCTACAGTTACACTGTGATACTCTTTGCAAATTTATCGTAGCACAAGAAAAAAGTTTGCACTAAGTTTTAATAGCTGTTTCGATTTTAGAAATTGATTTTTGCATCATTTTTAAGATATACAGTGTTTTCACATTTTTGGTAACCTGCTCAATACGTTTTAACATGAATCGCGCAATTAAGACAGAATGATGAATTGTGGGATGTGTATTCTAGAACGATATATATGAGAGAGAGAGAGAGAGAATATGGTAATCCTACAATATATTTATTTATTTATTTTAATTACAAAATTATTGTAGCCCCCTACAAAGAGCATATTTCAAACATACACAGCACAGCCCCCTACACAGCAATTTCAAATTAAAATAGGCGAGCGCAGAGACAATACAGGCGCGAAAGGGGTACATTAAGGACGCCGCCATATTCTTCTTGCCTGAATGAGATTCACAAAATTGTTGTTTTAATCTGAGATTGCTGTTATGCTTTTTATAGGGGGTTACAATAATTTTGTAAATAAAATAAATAAATAAATATATTGTAGGATTAGCCTTTGGCAAATCTCATCAGATCTCATTGAGACGAGAACCGGAAGTTGGCTGGCGCCATGTTGCGTTGTTGACGTCGGCGAAGCGTTGGCTGGAAGGCATATTGCAAAGGTTTGTAATGCATTGTTTCTAGTACAGTTGTCATCCCCTGATGGTAACTGGCATAGTTATAGATTATCTTGTGAAAACGTAAGGCGACATGTCTTGCACAGAAATATGTATAGAGTCTTGCAAACAGACATATACAGATTCTCGATAGAGGTTGTATAGTATCCTTGCTAGCGAAGTTATATAGTATCTTGTAAAGTTAAGACGGGGCATTTCACAGAGCGATAATAATAGGAACTCGGTAGCCAACATATACGGTCCTGATCGGCAATATATAGTTTTGTCTAGTGATATATAGTATCTTGGTAGAATCGTAGCCGAGCAAGTTACAAACTCGAGAGCGCAGAAACGAAAAATAAAAACCGTATAAGGTTTCGTTGTAAGATAAAAAACAGTATGTATTTCTTAGGACATGTAAAGTACACAATAAGTCATAAGTCAAGCATAGAGGCAAGTAGAAATCCAGAAACGATAAATACAAAGTTTTGATTGATCGTTCGGCACAATTAGTAAACCCACGGAAGTCGGCAGGACTAACGTTAAGCAGTAATCAAATTGATAAGACACACTCGAAAAAAAATTATCAGTGATACGTATCAGCCGTATTGATAAGGGTAAACAGACCTCGAGAAAATCGTCGATGAGATAGACCAGTCTAATTTGTAAGGGTAAGTGGAATCCGCAAAAAAAATCAGTGTTAATACGTTTTAGCCGTATTAGTAGAGTAAAGAAACTCCGCAAAGTTTGTTTAAATACGTACCAGTCGTATTCAGTAAAGGTAAGTTGACCCATGACTCAACAAAAAAAAATATAAATGTTGACAATACGTAGCAGCCATATTTTGTAAGGGCAAATAGATTCCATAAAAAATATATTTTGACAATACGTATCAGCAGGAGCCTATAGAATATAGGTTGTTCCTATAGGCTCCTGGTATCAGTCATATTCGTAGGTAAAATAGATTCCATTATGTGAAAAATTTTGGACAATACGTGTCAGCAGTATTCACAAGGGCATCCAGATCCCGTAAAAGAAAATTTTTTGGATTTCAGTAAAATGGTACTAACCTAATAATGAGCAAGTGTAGCCCAAGGCATCAAGGCCAAAATAATGAAGAATGGTATACATTCTTCATAGGCTTGGCAAAAAAAAGGAGGCAGAAATCAGTGCTCAGAAATTAAAAATAATATATCTGTAGGCTACCGGTAAAACGTAAACAGGGTATATTTACAGTTCCAAAAAAGTATATGTTCAGTTATTAAAAAAAAAGAATTGTGTGATAATCAGTATTGTGTTTGATAACCAGTGTCCCAATGATAATCATGATAATCAGTGTAAATTTCCAGTAAGAAATTATGACTACTAAGCATAGATTTGTATAGGACGCAATGTAATGTTAAAAGGCATCCGCAAATTTGGTAACCATGTAAAAAAAAAGAAGCAAGTGGTTCATAAGACGTAGTGCCAAATTATCAGGCACGTCTGAGTCAAAACAGTTAAGTAATATAGCCCCAAGCAGACGACATAAGATCAGTAATCATTCCCATCTCGTAATGAGCAGTCCGAAATTATCGTCAAATGTCACGAAATCCACTGCACAAGAGATAAGGGAAGTGCGTTGCGATGTAAACTTAGCCGATAAGCTAAATAATACTAGAAAAATGATTTGTGTAAACTAAGCCGGAAACGGACAGACGAAAAAAAACACTCGTAGAAAATACAGAGAAAAATCAGAAATGTAGCTAAGCTAAACAAGTTAACACTCCCGAGTGGTACTAGGCCGTAAGCTATCAGGCACGGTAGAGGAAAAAAATGTATACGTGACTTGAAGATTTGTCACAAAAAAAGTTTCAGGCATGATAAGCCCTAAGAGTAATCTGGCCATCCAGACCCTTCATCAGGCACAATTTCTAGTAGAGTCAGACCTACAAGTTTATAGGCAGGTACAACACCAAGTTCCAGCTAAGGCATCAATCCGTAAAAACCTTCGCAAAAAAAACTTGAAAGGGTATTCCGAGAAAATCAGTGAAATAAATAGGGTACAACTCATACAACGTTCATTTTAGTTCCATAAAAAGTAGGAAGTTTCCACCTAAAAAAGGCGTAAAACAGCTACTAGATACAAAACAAAACAAGAATGAAATTTGCAAAAAAAAAACCCTCATCAGGCACAGGGCCACTATAGGTTATCAGGCACTAAGCCGCAATAAAGAATATTTTCAGGCAACAGGCCGAGATCTCATAGAATACAGGTAAGATGCAATTAAAATTCCATCTCCAAATGACAATAGTAAAATAAATCACCTTACCTAAGGCGTAAAATAATTTACTAAGCATGGGAAGAGAAATAGGAATTCATCAAAACCCCGTAACTATAGATAAATAAATCTTCGTCAGGCACTAAGTCGCAAAATTTTATTAGGCACACCAGAGAAAATTTGACAACTCAGCTAAAATTGGAAGCAGCCCCAAGCTCCACGTAATTTTAACCCTAAAACTAGCCTAAGCTAACTAATAGGAATCAAATTTCTTATCAAGACATAGCGAAGATCTCCCCTTATTAAATAAAAATATGGATCGATAGTCCTAATAAACAAGAAAGTTATTACTGAAAACAGAAAAGCTAAACTTAGTAAATAAAATAAAGCAAAGCATAAAATGCACATCTCGTCTCGCTACGCTCGAGAAGCTTATATGCTGCAACTCGTATGCTGTTGACAGACATTCCACATCTAAAACGATCAAGCAAATGATCAGAGTGCAGTGCGCGTTTTTTGTAAGGCTTCAGTTCATAAACAAATTAACTGAACGAAAAACGGCTTTGCCATTTTAAAAAAACCATCCCTCTTCCGACGTGTGCCTAAACTGCCAATGAGCCAGGAGGCGAGGCACACGATTCCTCTCCCAGTCAGCCTTGGCTTGAAGATTCCTTATCCATCCCCGCTACAAGGCCGTTTCAACGCTGTAGTACGCGAGTTGCTGCATGCTTGAACTAAACGTGCTTGTCAATTTTATCAAGGATACTTTGTTGAGCCCAACGGGTCTCCTTTGTACTGCTCTTGGTACAGATTATTGTTTTATTCAAATAAATTGTGCTGCGGAAGCTGCACAGTAAAAGCGACGCCAGAGCCGAACACCAGGAACCATACGTCGCTTTTATTTTTTTTTAATACCACACTTTACATGGGTTTCCTTGTTTCAAATATTTTAAGAATTTTCACTTAGAAGCCATCTTCTTTCCCGCTACGTGTGATGCGTTGAAACAGGAACCACTTGTCGCTGCCTATAATTTTTGACGAATATAAAATAGCAAAATAGTATCTCATTTTGCTGTCTGGATCTAAACCACCCCACACTTTACATGGGTTTTCTAGTTCCACTTATTTTAGCACAACTTCTCTAGATTATTGATAAGGAGTGAACCATGTAATGGGTTAATGTATACATTATCGGCCGAATGTTACTGTTTAAAAAATTACAAACATAGACCTACCTTAAATTGCTAAGGTTATTTCTGGGGGAAGAGGGACAGTATTATTATTTTTTAATTCAAGTATATTGTGTTGCATAAGCTGTACAGTACACGTGACGACAGACACCACCACACACCACACAGTTGTAATTTGTATTAGTATGACATTTTACATTGGTTTTCAGGTTTCACGTATTTTAAGAAATGTTTGAGCTGTTAGACCTATGCAAAGCTTAACTCATACCCAAAGCTGCTCGTAAAGTAATAAATATGAGGAGAGAACCAGCTGTTGGTTTAACGTGTACACTACTGGTCGATTCTTACTGTTTGGAATGTTGCAAATGCAGAGGTAAAATATTCTTAATACCTTTTTCGTTTGTTACTGTATTTGCTTTACGTAATTTAGTATTTTTAGTATTTAATCTTTTTCGTATCGTTGCGTATTGTGATTTAATTTAAATGCTAAACAGGTTTTCTGTCGTATTAGATTTTAAACACCCATAAACCAACTCCAACAGCTTTCCCACTCGTGAACTGCACGTGCTTCATTCTTGAATGAGGGCTATTCAGATGCTGCCACTCACAACAACCGTACAACAATACAATGTTGCCGCACGTTCCTGACACGTTCGAAGCTTTCACGAAAAAAATCTGTCAGCAATCAATGACGTCACATATTGTTGCGGTATTGTTGCTGATTGTTTCGTGATTGTTGCGGGGGCTAGATTTTCGTTAATTTGGGGCATTTAGGACCCTTCTCGTTTTTTAAAAATACGCCTACGCTAAAAACGGTTTACTTTCCTGTCTTTCGACACATTTCTCACATTTTTAGCCTCCTACTTCCAGAGGAGAAGAGGTACATATACACACACATATATAATATATATATATACAGGGTGGTCCAAAAGTCGGGCCTACCTGAATATATCCTAAATGGTGTCAAATATCCTGAAAACAAGTTTATAGTAATAATGAGTAAACAGCGGGGATTCGGATGAGTGTAAAGACGATGACCTTGAAGACCTCCATCAAGGTCATCGCGTTGCTAACTTCTAAAGGAAGCACCGTAGACCATCAGTGCAAATTTGAAAGTTGTAGGTAATCATTAAAAACTGCCAACCCAAGAAACAGAATGGAAATCCATGTAGAAATGCCAGAGTTATGTGCAAAATACCCTTTTTGCACATAAACTTCACTACAAGAGCTACTTGTCAAGCAGTGAAGCACACCGCACACTGCTGGAGAAGCTCGAAAAGAAAACTGAGCTGCAGCACATCTCAGCCGGAATTCAACTACTCCCAATTTGGAACCTTGCAGTCATTTTGTATTTGGGGGTGGAGAGTTCTTTCATCTAGTCTTTGTAAGGGGTCATGAAGTGTTTAGTCTCTGGCAAAGGGATGGAAGTTAGAGAAGATGTAAACAAACTAGAGGGGAAATTAAAGGTTAAGCTCCAATGGCACATTCATCATTGGAATATGATTCTTTCAATGTTTTTGGGAACATTTTATTATTTGTAATCAGCCTTGTTCTTTCTTTAAAAACTGTTATGGCACATTTTTCACATCTACTAATTAGAGTTGACTACAGATATCATCGATGGATAGCCTAAGAAGGAATACAAAACCTTCCCTCTTTTTTATACGTATTTCCCGGGGAATGAAAAGGAACAGAGTTTTGTTTTGTATCTTGAGTTAATAGGGAGCTGGTCAAGATTTTAGTCAGTCTCGTAGAAGGGGGGGGGGGGGGGTTCAAAATTCTGTCGGTCCCGAAGTAAATCCAGCTCCATACCTCTCCCCCCCCTCACTCCCGGTCGCCATTAATAATGACCCATCCCTAAGGCTGATTAAGAAATAAGAACTACACTTCAGCACACTTCAGCCATAATTCAACTACTCTCAGTTAGGCTGATGAGACATTAATTACCTGCACTTCAGCGCAGTTCAGCCGTACTTACACTACTCTCAGTTAGGCTGATGAGTAAATAATTAACTGCACTTTAGCAAATTTCAGCCAGATACACAGAACACTGTAAGTTCAGATGGCAGCATACGCCAATGCAGAACTCGTGGACATGATCGTGTGCTATGGTTTGGCCCACGAAAATATTCGTGAAGCTCTTCGAATTTATGCAGAACGGCATCCTCAACAAAGGCATCCAACAATACGAACGTTCAACAGGACACTTGCTCGTTTCCTGGAAACGGGCAGCATTGTAGCCTGTCCTCGAACAAGTCGGCCTCGAATTGCAACAGACGACAACAATAGTGTGATGGTTCTCGCAGCAGTAGCCGAAAACCTGCATACCAGTAGTCGTGCAGTTGGAAGGGCATTTGACATCAGTCATCAGTCTGTCCTACGTGTCCTGAAGAGGAACAGTTTCCATCCATACCATGTTCATCTTCATCAGGCGCTGCGAGCAACGGATTATGACCCCCGTCTGCAGTACTGCGATTGGTTCTTGGGAAGAACTACTGCTGACCCTTTATTTTTCAATCATGTATTTTGGACGGACGAGGCGCAATTCACACGGGATGGCATCGTGAATACGCACAATGTGCACTACTGGGCAGACGAGAATCCTCACTGGTTGTGAGAAGCCCGACATCAGGAACAATGGCGGTTTAATGTCTGGTGTTGGATCCTAAATGACCACATCATTGGTCCAGTATTCTACGATGGAACTCTAAATGGGGAACGCTACCTTGAACTCATTGTAGATGACGTTGTAACTGACGTTATGGACAACCTGCCACTAGTGACGGTGCAGGCAATTTGGTACCAACTTGATGGAGCCCCACCCCATTTCCGTAGAACTGTGCGACAGCGGTTGGACGCTTTGTTCCCAGGACAGGTCGGTCGAGCTGGCTCAACGACTTGGCCTGCTCGATCACCAGATTTAACTCCGCTGGACTTTTTCCTGTGGGGCCACGTTAAAGCCCAAGTGTATGAAACCCCCACAACAACAGCTGAAGACCTAAAGGAACAGATACGTGCAACATGTAGAGCCATCCCAGCAGCAACATTCGAATGGGTACTACATTCCACAACGTCACGGGCACAAGCATGCCACAATGAGATGGGACACCATTTCGAGCACCTTCTTGATTGATTTCCATCTTATTTTTATTCCACACAAACGTGATGGTCCAAGTTGGGCCCTTAACCCCCCCCCCCCCCCCATTTGTTGGTCAAAATTAATCCTCCATTTCTGACTCAATAGTAGAGGTTACGAAAACAGCCTTGAAGTTGCAAGTTTGCAGCTTTTGTAATTTATTTACAAGTTCGTTACAGTTATGTACGCCCACGTTATTTGTTTAGAACCCACTAATAACATGTCTGACCACATACCACACCCGTTGGTTCTGAACAATAAAATGGTGACAGAAACATTGTTCAAATTTCACGCAATGAAATACACAAAACTGGCTAATACCCGTAAAACAACAAACAAACATGAAATAAACAGCGTTGGGATAACTGTGTACAACAGACCGGAGATGCTAGCTGGTCACTGCCTTCTGACCTTTCCATTTGCTTCACTGCGTGACAAGTAGCTCTTGCAGTGAAGTTTATGTGCAAAAAGGGTATTTTGCACATAACTCTGGCGTTTCTACATGGATTTCCATTCTGTTGTTGGGTTGGCAGTTTTTAATGATTACCTACAACTTTCAAATTTGCACTGATGGTCTACGGTGCTTCCTTTAGAAGTTAGCAACGCGATGACCTTGATGGAGGTCTTCAAGGTCATCGTCTTTACACTCATCTGAATTCCCGCTGTTTACTCATTATTACTACAAACTTGTTTTCAGGATATTTGACACCATTTAGGATATATTCAGGTAGGCCCGACTTTTGGACCACCCTGTATATACCGACCGTAAGTTTTTAATGATTAAGATAAATAAATACTATTTACAAAACTCGGGCCATCAGACCCTCTCGGGGCCAGCAACAATCAAAAAAAAAAACCACAACCCTCCCCCATTTAGTCGTCAAAGCAAAGGCGTTTAGCCACCGAAGAAACAGTACCATGTCCCCTGCCGCCGTCACGGTCCCGGCGAGGCCTCTTCGAATATTCTGTAAATAAAAAAAAAACGGAACTGTAACACTTAACCTTAACCACTTAGGTCACTTGTTAATCCAAAACCAGTTTCAGAATCGGCCGTATGCTACGAGCCAGTAGACACACCATGAACCTTTCCAGTAATCAGGCACGAACTTTACCCCTAACGCAAATTTGAAAATAAAAAGGGAGCTAGGAAGTAATTTAGTAAACTTACCAATTTTAAAGTTTCCATTCTCATCTATCCGGATAAGAAGCGGGCTAACTTCCGAGGAATCGGAAGAATCAGAGTACTTCTCGGGTTCCGAACTTCCCTCATCAGAAGGTTCCCCGTTTGCAGCTACTCCAGCATTCTGGCCGGGTGGTGAACTATTAAGGTTGAGGGCCCCAAGGGCCTCAGCAAGGGCACCAACAGCCAGATCCGGACTCGCCGGAGGGCTCTGAAATAAAGGAAACAAGAAAATTGTAAAACATGTCTAAAAACGGAATGATTCAGAAAATAAATGGACCTAACAAATTTAAAATAGGAAAATGCAAAGTTAGAATTAGAACTAGACGGTAGGCCAAGCAACAGCAGTATAAGTTAAAACAGACCCCACCCTCCACCTAAGCTGAGGCCGTAAGGAAAATTCATAACTGTTTTTCATAAATTCACTTCCATATTACTAAAATAAAAGGTAGCCTAAACACAAGTTAACGTTAGAGGTCCTCCAAATACCAAGAAAAAATGACCAAACTAGTGCAAAAAAAGAAATGTGGTTAGTGGCAAAATGTACCATAAAAACCGTGATAAATTAACAAAAAAAAATACATTAAGGGACATATAGTTCAGTTTAGCCAGGCTTAGAAATGCCCATTAAAAAAAACCAGATCACAGTAACTAGGCCAAATATTAGCCAGGCTCTAAAAAAAATTGCAGCCGAATTTACCAGTTCCCGAAAATTAATTGGAAATTGTCCAACATTTTCAGGTAGATCATAAATAAACCAGGAATAGATGCTTTAGAAGCAGTATACTATGTTAAGGTTAAATTAAAAACCAGTCATAAGAGGCAGTAACAGCCACTAAAAACAATAGCACACACCACGTGGGAATTGGAATTCATTTTGGGTCAGACAAACGAAAACCTACCGTAACAAAGAGATTCGTCGCCTTACGTTTTGAATTTGGCCAAAAGTACCATTATTACGAAAAAGAAAATAATTTCCAGTAAAGATCGAAACAGCCGGTTAAATTCCGTTAGGAATAATCAATATTTAAAAAGTAATCCGCATCTGAAAGGAATTCCGAGTACCACACGGCAAAACATAACCCCCACCCCCCACCCCTAGTCGTAAGTAAACTAGGTAAAAACTTGGAAACAGCATGCAGTTTAAGATTACGCACATTGTACACGTAAAAACAGGTACGGCACATTACCTTATAAATAAATCCATTAAAAGTGAAAACTCGAATAGGCCTATAGTTGCAGTACTCAGACTCGTTTAAAATAAATCTAAAAACCAAAATTAGGCACGTTTCGGGAAAATCCCAGCATAAAACTAATTATGGAAGAGGAAGGAACGACTAGCTCGATCCCCCATGGTCGGGCAATGAACCCGTTAAAAGTTAGGGCAGGGTTGCCAGAGGTCCTTACACGTAAAAATATCGAAATTATCGACCTTTCCATTGTAAAAATATCGACCAAATATCAACCGAATATCGACTAAACATCGGACGAATACTTACTGAATATCTACTGAATAAGACCTCGTCAGACATACACGAACTGAAAAAATGAAAAACCGCAAATGCAAGCAACAGTCACCAAGATACGTGATAACGTTTGGTCTACGGATATCAAAAAAAAAAATAATAATTGTTTGTACGGCTGATTCCTTCCCCCTCAAATAAAGTTCTAAACCTGGCTCGTTAAAATTAAAAGTTTCTTTTTTTTCTCACACCTTTTGATTACAGGGAACGAAATATCCCCAAAAAAGAAAAAAATAAACTTATGCCCACAATGGTACCTCCGGTAGCGATATAGCGAAAAGGTAACCTCCATTCATGATGTAGAGCAACTCAAAAGAGTTCGTTTTTCTGCAGTGAAACCGGAAGTTCACGTTTTATAACTGCTTTCGCGTAGAGACCCTGACAAATCACCAATGTTAAAAAAAATATGGTAATGTGGCTTTTTGCAATATACTTATTTCAATACTTAATTTTATCGACTTTTATCGACATAACAGAACTTTATCGACTTTTAACGACTTGGGAAAAAAATAACGATCAATTCGATAATTATCGACCAACTGGTAAGCCTGAAGTTAGGCTATAGTGATAAAAGGCCATGAGGCGGTCATGCCCAAAATTCAGAAATCAAACTAACGAAAAAAAAAAGATCCAAAAATCATAAAATTCTGCGTGGATTCATAAGATTCAGTGCCGTATACGCAATAAAAACATAAAACTAGCTATAAAGTAAAATTATAACATTAAGGAAGCACAATAGTAAACCAAGAACAAAAACCAAACACCATGCGGTAATTAAAACTTTCAATTTCCAACAAAGGAAAGCATTTACGCAGTTACGAAAAATAACCAATAAAACATATTACGGCAACTAAAAATAGGTATCAGGGCTATGAAAGCATAAACAAATGAAATTAGAAACAATAAAAGCATTTCTGTAGAAACCGATTAAGCACAGTTAACGATTACCAACAAAGAATTTTCGACCATCTCATGGCCCACAATTTCGTCATTATCAAGTAAACATTGCGGTAAATAAATAAAGAAATCAGCGAATAAGAAACATTTGACTTACCAATTCAGCCACAGGCATGGCAGCTCGTACTTCGTCATACAAAACCTCAACGTTCCTTCTGAGGACCACTACCCGAAAAAGTCTTTTGCGCCAACAATCCGGGCAGTGGCCACAATCGCAAGGTGGACGGTCCATTGCAGAACAGGTGCAGTCAGGTCAGGAGATCAGTTTAAAGTGGGCAGAGGCGCCAAAATTCCCTCCCAGAGTTCCAAACCGGCGCGAAACTCAATCAGAGCAGCGTATACTACGTCATGTGACGCGTCCACTAGTTACAGCACCCGAACCCTTCCCATTGTTAGTAAACCCGTAAGAGTTAACCGATTAAGCACCTAAGAAAATAAAACGCATAGAATAATTAAAATCTCAAAAAAGGGGGGGAAAGGACAAGTACCGAATAAACCAGAAAAGAAAAATTTTCAAAAGAAATACATTAAATCCGATCACGACTAAAAACAGCCACAGCACACCAGGACTCTCCCATACCCCTGCCCCCAAACACCTCCCTACCCAGCACCAAGAAATGATATGCGATCGCTATGTGGTACAGTTTGAGGAAACACAAGTCAAATCCTTTTCAAACAAACAACAAAAAGCAACCCCGTAACCATAAAATAAGTAACAAAAAACATTGATAAAAAAAAAGGATTTAGACTCGAAAACACTAAAATAAATCGAGAGTAAGCACGAAGCTTAATAAAAATATGTAACAATAACAAAAAAAAACCGAAATGTCAGAAACACACAACCATGCACACGTCAGTAGCCAACTAGCAGTAAAGCGGAATAAATAAATTCCCGTTAAAAAAAAACAACAAATTTCCCAGGGTAGAAACTTACTTACCGTCCCCGACAACTAAAAAAGATGATGTAGTAATAGCACATATGGTGCTCATAACCGAATTATCCGAAAACCGATGAAAAAAAATTGTTTAACGTTACGTTAAAAAAAGAGGAACTTGGTAAAACTAAATAAGCTATTAAAGCTATTGATAAGAAACTTGGTAAAGCTAAATAAGCTATTGATAAGGAACTTGGTGAAGCTAAATAGCCTATCATTAAGAAACTTGGTAAAATACAAAACTTTGATCAAAAACTGTCCGAATAACGAAAAGTCAATACGAAAAATGGCAACGCATGAAATAAATCAGAAAAAAAAGAACAGCCCGGCTGAAACAAAATAAACTTTCAGAGGAAACTCGTCAAAACAGAAGACGACCAAAAAAAAAAAACCAATCCACACTGGCGACAGTAAAACGAGCTCGATCTAAAAACGCATTAAGGTGGAGTAAGAAAAAAAAGAGAAATGAGAAAGAAAAGAATTCAGTAAAACAATCAGGTATAACAATGCAATACCTGAACGCATAAACTCATTAAAAAAGGAAATATAAACAAGACTCGAAACAAAAATCTCTGACAGAAACAGTGATAACTAACATAGCATGACAAACTTGTGAAACAGGCCGTCAAAACAGTGTACGATGCATTGCCCTCCGACAAGAAACAGTAACGGTGCAGAAATCTTATTCAATCGTTTCAGAGCCCCACGACGAGCCATTATCGCCCATGACGAGCCATTATCGCCCCGACGAGCCATTATCGCCCATGACGAGCCATTATCGCCCATGACGAGTTATTATCGCCCATGACGAGCCATTATCGCCCATGACAAGCAATTATCGCCCCGACGAGCCATTATCGCTCCCATAAAAGGTAAAAAAAAGAGAGAGAAAAATTTAGCATCACAAAAGTGGCAAAGCTCAGTGCGAGCAGTTCAAAAATTTTCTGTTTAGCGTCACAGAAGTGGCAAGGCTCAGTGCGAGGAGTTCAAAAAATTTTCTGTTTAGCATCACAGAAATGGTAAGGCTCAGTACGAGCAGTTCAAAAAAGTTTCTGTTTAGCGTCACAGAAATGGCAAGGCTCAGTGCGAGCAGTTCAAAAAAATTTCTGTTTAGCGTCACAGAAGTGGCAAGGCTCAGTGCGAGCAGTTCAAAAAATTTCTGTTTAGCGTCACAGAAGTGGCAAGTCTCAGTGTAAGCAGTAAAAAAAGAAGGCATGCCACCCCAGCGGCACGACAAAGCATGGCAAGCGTCACATCAGTGGCATGATAAGACAAGACAGCATCACACGAGTAGCAAAGCACCTCTCTAGTGCAGAGAAAAATCACTACACCAGTGGTAAGTTCCATGAGGGAAGCGTTGCACAGGTTAGAGCACCACAGAGGTGGTGAGTTCCGGAAACGGAAGCGTTGTATTTGGTAAAATCACCACATCAGTGGTAAGTTCCATGAGGGAAGCATTGCACAGGTTAGAGCACCACAGAGGTGGTAAGTTCCGGAAACGGAAGTGTTACATTTTGTAGCACTTCACTAGTGGTAAGTTCCATGTGGGAAGCGTTGCATAAGGTATCTGCAGACTTCTAGAAGGAAAGGCTTTTCTGATCACCGGATATAAAACCACAAGTGCGACAGAATCAGTTAATAGTAACGAAGAGACACTAAAACAATCAGTGAGGAAACATCAAAATAAGGAAGAAACATTCGAAGAACAATAACAAAGAAAACAATCAACAAAATGAAGAAAATATGTGCGTCAAGTAAGAGTCAAACTATGAACTTACTGAAAAGTGCAATCAATTATGTTACCAATGAAATAACATGAAAATCGAATATTGATGAGCATAATCATGAATTTACAATTAAGATGACATGAAATTGAGTAACTGAGAAGTAATCAGTTATATTACTAGTGTGATGACATGCAATCGAAAAGAAAAACGATATACGTGAAAATTAAGTTTCAGAGAACTTTGACAAAATGAACTTATTGACAAATGCAATATACTATGTTGATAGTAGATGATATGAAATTGACAATGTTGAAAAATTATGTTATCAATGTGTTGAGGTATATGAATATGAAATGAAACATGAAGTAAGTTATGTTACCAATGAAATTGAATTTTCAAAAACCTGAAAGTGAAACAAATACATGCAATGAAATTGGAATATTGTATGGTTCAAAGGACATTCAGAAGTGTTATAACTGTTGTCCATGGTTACGAGGTGTAATAGACATACAGAGGTGTTGTAACTGATGTCTAAGGTGATGAAAATGAACTAAGTAAGCGAACATGACATTGACTATGAAACTAAAATCGAACATGCGGTATCAATTTGAAATGCAACCAAAAGTGAATATGTGGTAGAAATTGAAAACATTGTGGTATTAACAGACACACGGAGGTGTTGTAACTGTTGTCTGAGGTATTGAAGTCAGAGTAAGTAAGACATGTTTTATTACCCCCTAACGCACTCAGTCACCCCCCTCCTCTACTCATGAGTAGTGCATGACCTTAGAATAGGCCACCTCGATAATTAGAAGCAAGACAACAGCATCAGACAACATAAGTACTTAAGCAGAAAAGATGACCCTTTCCTACTAGCACGCGGAAGAAACTATCCTTCCCCGGAAGGCTTTCTTCAAACTAAAAGTTAGCTTTCAAAACGCTAAGGTAAAGTTAAGCACAGGGGTATGCATCTGGAGAATGCATAGTGACTTCTGGGTTTTAACTCCGCTTTAACATAACCTACAGAGGAAGAATAGTACGGAGACTGTTCCCCAGAGGCTAGCTGTCTATAGCAGAAACTAACCATACAAAGGCACATATTCAGTGACGTACTTTATATAGGGAATAAATTAAACTTAAGGTTCGGCACGTTGCTTCATCAGGAAGCAGCCATACCGTTGATAGCAAGGACGATTGTTAATAGTTTTATTTAGGCTAATTACCCATATTCCCGATATATCGGTATCAGTATCGGATCGGTAACAGTATCTGCACGATAAGTCCACCTGATCTTTATTAATATTGACTAAACAAAGGTTATCGTTAAAATATAGCATCGTCCAGTTGGCCATTAGCACTAATTATTTAAGATCATGAATCACTAAGACAGCATTTGGCTTCAACACTTCTAGCCCAGTGCACAGCAATGGCCTAGTACACCTTGGCTAGAAGCCAGCCTTGAGTTATCCAGATTTGCCCTTTATAACTCAATGGTCCTGGACTGGCTCTGGGACCTTCCATCCTCCTGTTCACACTGGACAGCACCAGTTCAGACCGGCCCACTCAAACCGGTTCAGAGCCCTCACACAATGGGAACCATTCCCAAAACTGGGTATAAATAAGAGCTCCCCACAGAATTAAACAGACTTGGATTCCAATTCCACACAGTGAGGCTGCCAGTCTTTGAGCTCCCCAGACCAGGATCTTCAGTTGCAGAAGCTAAGTATAAGTTATGATTGATTGAGTACAGTTGTTGGACTTAGAATACTAGATAATAGGCCTAACACTGGCAAGGACGCATTAGTGTTATAGAATATAGAACCCCAGCCCCTTTAAGTTTAGGAGTGCATTAAATGGGAAGTTAAGAGGAAGAATATAAACCCACTGACACTAAGCGATTTGGCTTGAATAAACTCACGTTCGTTACTCAATATAAATCTGTGTGGTCTCCCTTACTTGCATGCCAATTGTGTGATCTTGTTTAGTTGCTGCAGTTAAGTTAATAGCCGGCCGGTGTAGAGCGTAGATCTCTACACATACTAAATCTGCTGTAAATCCCAACTAGAAGGATTTACGCAAGGTTTACACGGGGACGAAGGTGGACGAAAGTAAACGGCTGCATTAATCCTTTCCATAAACCGGACGTCAGTCAACCAAATTAGTAGCAAGGTGGAAGGATCCAAAAGTTTATAAGCGTGCCTGTCAACATCATAACCCACGTAAATCATGGGAGTGGCCGTCAGGCTGAGTTTAACTTTATGGAGGAGTGGGTGAACGTAAACATAGGCCAAACAACCAAAATGCTTAGGAAGACCAGCATCTGGAACTCTCTCGGACAATAGTTGGAAAGGGGACACATCATGTGGTATCGCGGAAGTGCACATGAGATTATGGATTAAAGTCACTTCTAAGCTGGCATATCCCCAAAATGCCTCTGAGAGTTCAGCGTCGGCTAGTACGGTTAAAACCTTACTAGCTGACGCTGAACTCTCGGACAATAGTCTTACTGGCCAACATGACCCTGTTCCGACAGGCTGTTCTGTTCTGGAGATCTTGGTGCAGTGCAGGCATGACCAGTGCCGTTTGCGAGGAGAAACTGACGCAAACGGTGAGTTTGGTACATTAGTGCACCATCTGTAACCAAGCGGGCTAAGCGTTACCCAGTCTCGACTTGCCGGCGTAATATTTCATTTATCAGCACATCAGGGACAATTGCCTAATCGGGTAGGACATGGGAGAAGAAGCATCACGTGCCTATATCCACGACTACGAATAATATTCCCTCCAGGGCCTTTTCCCTACTTATATGGCACTCATCCATGCTCAAACAGCTTATACGAGGTACGAGAGGTCTGTCTGGGACAGCGGGATGGCTGCCTCTGCACATCTTCATACGCAGACACACATCACAGTGGGTAGGAAATTTACCCACAAGCTTAGGAGTTACCAAGGTTCCTTTAAGGATCATGCGCCGTAGGTGTTCAAAAGATGCATGCCCCATATGACGATTTTTCTGGTCTTGAATCGGGCATCGCATATGTGCACGATTGGTCCGAGGCTTGGCAACTGCCATTATCTATGGACAAATGCCAAATTTTCTCTGTCGGAAGGCCTCGGTCCCCTCATTGTTACAGCTTGGGCAACAAGAGATTGAGTACTGTTACTAAATCTTTTAAAGATCTTGGTATCTGGTTTCAACGTGATCTTAAATTCTCCACCCACTGCAACACTATTGCATCCCAGGCATACCGCCGTGCTGCAATTGTGCCGCGATGCTTCGTTTCAGGGAATCTGAAAACCAAACTTTGGGCTTTTAAAGTATTTGTCCTCCCACTTGTTGAATATGCGAGCCAGGTTTGGTCACCTAGTCTCTTGAAAGACATTGACAAAATTCAGTCTGTTCAGAGGCGTTTTACAAAGACACTACCTGGTTTGAATAAATTATCCTATTGCCAATGCCTCGGGTTACTTGGGCTTGATTCACTCGAAATGAGAAGATTAAAAGCAGACTTGATCCTGACATTTAAGATCATCCACTGCTTGCTGCCACATGATCTACCACTATTTGAATTCAGCACCCATATTCGTACCAGGGGCAATTGCCTCAAGCTTGTGACTCCTAAATTTAAACTTAACTGTACAAAGTCCTTTTTTTCTCTTAGGGTGGTGCCAGTGTGGAACACACTTAGCTACAGCATTGTCTCGGCTTCCTCGGTAACCATGTTTAAGAGAATGATTAACGACTGTAACCTTAAGGCCTTTCTATCGAGACCTGAACACTGCCCTTGATTTTTGTTTAGGCTGTTGTGACTTGGGTGCCCTTTCTCACCCATTTTAGTTTTATGAATTTTTCTTATGCTTTTTCAAATTGTATTGTAGCTTTCATTGTAGAAACTCTACTTATTTTTTTAATTTCTTACGGTAGGGAGTCAGAGGTATTAATTTGATATCCTTCCCTCTCGCATTGCCTCTTACATGTGGCAAAAGTGTCTTATTATTATTATTATTATTATTATATGACGGTGGAGCATTTCTGCATCAAGAGGGATTAGAGAACGACTGGGCTGCGGATGTTCAGTTGGAGAGAGGGAATTTGGGCCCCGTACGATGTCCAAGGGAGTGTTAGATACGATCGGTGCTTGTTGAATGTCCCTAGATTCATTTCAGGTGTTGAATTCCGTGTTTTGACGGATTTGAGGGGGTTATGAGCTCTAATGGTATTTCATTTTCAATATTGTCGTCAGACAAATCTGGTTGTATTTGAAAATCAGGTTGAGTTGAGTTAACATTAAGCACCTCAGGTGGCTGGTCGTTTATCGGTTGAGTTATAAATAAGGACCAAATGGGGAACACTAGGGTTTAGCTGGATGTTGACAAAGTTATTAGGTACGTCTGGTGGTACATAAACATCTTGAACACAAATCTTCGTAGGCACAGTTGGTTCGTGAACTAATGGGGGTCGTTCTTCAAGGGCAGTTGGCAAACCAAATACAAAATTTGTTTTACCCTGTAGTTGGGCTTCCTTGAGTTCACGAAATATCATATCACCTTGGATATCATACGTTTTATCTGTTTTTAAAGGACGTTGAACAGATGCCTATTGCATTCACCAAACATCGCTAAGCGATGGGGTTTACGTTTTTCTCTGACATATACACCTTTATCACGAAGATTTGAATTTAAACCTGCATTTACCATACGTGAAGCAGATAAGAGATTTCGTGATGCAGTTGGCATTTCGACGACGTTGCGCAAATGGTTGCGTGCTTTAGGATGTTGCCTTTTAACTTACCAATTAAAACATCATATGTACATACTCCGTCGGACGCCAGTTGTATTCTTACCCTAGGACATTTGTCCCGATCTATGGTTTTGTAAAAATTTTTAGCTAAATTTACAGTTGATCCCGAGTCGTGGGAGTAGATTTCACAGTCTGCGAGAGTTGTTTTGTACAAAGTACTTAATCTAAAGTGTTCAATACAACCTGTCTGGGCGGTTCTCCAACGGGTGAATCCGTGTTGTTAGCCGATGGTTTGCTTAAGCTTTCCAGAAGGCCATACGTTTGGTGGTCTTGGCAGAGAAAGGCTACAGTTTTTGGATTGATTGTTGCATTAGTTAATTGTTGGCGCCCGTTGATTGGGAGCAGTTTAGGTCCATTTTGTTTCGCTTGTATTGCAGCTGATCATTTTGGCGTTGGGGTCCATCAAAGGTATGTGTAAGTTGGAAATTTGAGTTGGGTCTGTTTTGCTCACGTGCTGCGTGTGCCACAGCACGTAGAAAAATGTCTCCACTTGTAGCATTTCAAGCATCTGGGCCCCAGGGGCACTGTGAAAGATCGATAGCGTGACAATCGCAGAATTCGTGAGAAGAACTTTGGCAGTAGAGGCACGAAACTGGTCTTCTCCTCTGGGGTGCTCGGCACGGTTGGGTCCTATTTCAAGGTTGGCTATTTCGTGGTGGCGCTGTAGTTGTGGCAAATTGTTGCGTTTGATACACTTCTTCCTCCGGGTGTAAGCGTTGCTATAAAAGTACCTAGTTTGCTGTAGGCTTTCTTCCCCTTGGTGCTGGTAATTTACGTTAGGTTGTCTTAATCGTGTGCTGTTGTTGTCATTGTGGCAATATTCTGTCAATAGCTTGGGATTTTGCTGGAGGTAGGCCTGGGCTTGAGTACTACTGCAGGTGGCATTGAAAATGTTGTTGGCTCAACATTGGCGTAGATCAAGCTGTCTATTAGTTCAGTCTGCAGTAATTGGAAGGTTAAGTTTCTCCCGGATCTCAGTAAGGTTTCTCACACAACATGTAATATTGGGTGTTGAATTCCTCGCAGGGTCCATATACATGCTTCTTTCTCTATCAAAGGGTAATTCGTAGCTATAATTTCGCCCATCAGGGCTCTAACTCTTCGTATATAACTTGCTACATCTTCCACAGGTGACATTTTAATAGACGTCATCTCTCTGAGTTTCTTCATCTGGTCGAAGGGGTCAGTTCTTAAATAATCTTGTTGGAGTTGATCTCAGATTTACTTTGCGTACTGCTGAGTTTGGAAATGTATAAAAATGTTTGGGGTGATAGTCCTCATCAACATGAGTTTACACTCAGCATTCTTTAGATTCCAGTTCCTAATTTCTTCGGGTGTTGCTTCCTGAGGGTCTGGTGGTAAGTTTATGAGAACATCTGATGTCCAGCGCTTTTCTTCTGCAGGGCAATTAAGTAGTGTCATCCAGATTTTGTACCTTTCAGTCCCTTGAAGTATGGGAATTCCCATTTAATGGGATTGGACTTGGGTGGACGTTCTACGCAGACGTTGCGAAATTTGTCCGAGATTATTCAGGGCCCATATTTGTACCATTGTTGGTTCGTAGTAGTTTTCTGAGCTGTTATTAGGAGAATACGGTAAAGATGCTGTAGCAAGTTCAGTGACGAAAAATTATTTGCCAGTTAACCTTGTCAGTAACAATGTAAGCAGTACAAGTTGTCAGCTTGCTAGGTTTCTAGTAGTTGTTACCATCTTTGACAGAAATGGATATGTTGGTGTCAATCCTCATCTTGCCTTCTAATTATATATGCTACCAGATGTCACTTAACCACTCCCCCCCCCACCTTAACCCCAGATACAAGTTCTACCTTTTTTTAACAAATGGAACAACGGTGCCAATGTTTTGGCTTACGAATGGAAACTATTTCTAAACCACTGTATGTAAATAATTCCTCCAAAATTTGAAACAGTTGTCCTGCATTTCCTATAACCCAAAAATGGAAATGAAATTTTGTCACGAAACCACGCAAGTTGGCAGCCTTGTAAGCGATAACGTTAGTATCGTAGCTTATGACTCACCCAATTTAGTAACAAACTGCAGTTGTTGATTACCTGCTCTGCAAAAGGTATTAAATAGTCATTTTCATATTTTGGAGGAAAACGTGTGTTTCGGTAGGAGAGATTTCGTTGACCTGTAAAAAATGGTCAATGTTTATAGGCAGAGCTTAGCAAGCGTAGCATAGCCTATAACGGACATCGAATTGCAAAATGTTGGTCGGTTGCACTTTTGTAGTATGGGTGAAGGCCAAACCAAAGTGCAGATTGCTATGAAAGTTTCTACATTGCTAAACAGACCTTAAAGTATTGCTGATCTCGAATTTGGTGTACATTGATCAATTATAATCAGCAATATTACGATTTTTCGTATTTATCGATGTAACACTCACCATTGTAAATTTGGAATTCAGAATAGTTAAGGAATTCCAACGAAGCATACACTGTGCTGCTGGTAATCAAGAAAACTTTAAAAAAAAAACCGCCAAAATAAATCATTGTTGCTTCCTTACAGCTAACAATTTTTTTGATGTAGCTCAACGAAATAATAACATTTGATTATAGGACTTTAACCACTAGAGGAACGCAAGCAAATGGGAAACACAGAAGGATTCGTCAACGACTCATATTAGTTTCGTGTGAAAAAGAATGTTTCGCAGAATTCAGCCAACATGGGAACCAAAGTGACGTTGACACTATCAGCAGGAACCCGAAATGTGAAACCTCAAATCGCCGCTGCAGGAGGAAACCGTTCACATAAAACGAAAATAAACAGTAGACGAGTTTATATCTCAACTCGGAACAATAATTTGACTTCGTATAATAATTTCAAGATTCCTGGATTGCTATGGAAACTGCAGTCTCGATCTCGTGTAGCAAGAATGAATAGGCCTAACCTCGAACGCAATAGGCCTAATTTCTCTACTGTTGTCGTTTGCGAAACTGAAACGGGCGATAACAATTAGGCCTAAAATTAAGCTATAAAATTATTTAAATGCTCTCTTCACACCCAAGCTAACACCATCTGATCTACAATTGTGATAATTCCATTTAAAAAAAAATAGCGTTCGCATTGTAGTATGTGCAGAGGTGTGCGCTTCAACATTGTCATAGGAGGTGGCAGGGGGAGCCACAGATAATTTGTTGGAAATAATATTCAGGATTCCTGGATACGTTTGAACTGTATCTTCATTTATTCTCTGAATGTAAGGTCCAGGTGTAGCCTCACAGCTTGCTCACGTTTTACCTTACGCTGTATATTTGTACAGCAATTACCATTTGCTACAACATCTCCATAGCCATGTCTTTTATCACCAACAGAAAACATCAACAATGCAAGTTAACTAGCTTATGCTACAATAAGCATCACATAACAATACGTGCCAACATGCCCCAGATTTAACGTAGCATTGCTTGGTACAACTATTCATCAAATATATAAAAATTATTATTTAAATACCAAACCACGGCACAAACATATAGCATTACGAAACATAAAGCTTTCAAGACAAGTAATTAGTACTTGCAATAACGACATAAGTATTAGGGAAATAATTTAGAAAAGGTAAGAAATTTAAATGCTTTAGCCGTTCAAAACCGTAAACAGAGACGTTATTAAGGGCGGCACCGTAAAAAATTCTATCAGGCCCAAAACTATGACAGCCAATCATTCAAGACAAAAATGAGTACGCATGAAGTCCATGAGTTTCGCATTCGGTAAGTTTTTCGTCAAAGGGTCAGCCGGCATCTCACTAGGAGCACAAAACACAAGACAGACGTGATTTTTGTTTACTTCATCTCTAATATAGTTGACCTTTCGTAGATAGTGCCTCGACTGAGCACTCCCACCATTAGTAATTAAATCGATGGCAGATCTCGAGTCAGTATATATATCGGTATCGGGTAGACCAAATCGGTAGGGCACAATTCAGAGATAAGACCTCGAAGACAAACTCAAAATTTAGTACTTCAGCATCGCTGTAGTCTCAGCTTCGCAGCTTGAATGAGCAACAAGTGATTGTGTTTTACTAGACCACACCAACGGTACAGATTCAAGATAAACTAGGTAGCCACTAATACCTTTACTCCCCGAGACAGAGTCCCAAGAAGCGTCGCAATAAGCACGGAGGGTTCCCATTTTCTCAGAGAGGTAGCGGATTTTGTAATCTGAAGTTCTTTTTTAGATATTTTCATATCCTTTTTAGAGCAGTTAGGTGAGCATGATGAGGGCTAGAAGACTTACGAGCAAGTTGTACAACATTAAAAATAATGTCGGGTCGGGTGTGGATATCTAAGAACATCAGTGAACCGAGCATTTCTAAAAGGTGGTCTTATCTACTGGCTTTGACTCTTCAGTCACCCAGTACCTTAGGGTTACCGAAATGGTTCTAACGGTGTTGGCTTATTGCAATCCAAAATCTTGCAACTTGTTTCGTATGTACTGGCTATTACTAAAACTGAGATGCTCGACAAAATTTTCTATCTCCTAACTGATATACTTTTGACCAGTAACTTCAACAATTTCTAAGCGTTCTTTTAGGTCTGTGAGGAATCTGTCATAAAGTTCTTGGTTCTTAACACTGATTAATTTGTCGTGGACAAACAGACATAAAAATAAGTGTATATCACCTGAACGTTGTACATAGATACCGGGGTCATGATTGGATTTTACTAGTCCCAAATGGCGAATATTTCAATAACACATTCGTACCAGTTACAACCAGATTCGCTTAAGCCATAAATGGATTTGTCAATTAAGCAAACAAGTTGTTGGCTGTTCTTCCTCTGTTTGGTAATCCAGGAGCTTGAGACAAATACACGACATGCTTAATGCGACCGAACAGGTAGGCTGTTACCGTGTCTAGGTAATGGAGTTGGTAATGTAATTTCACTGTTAAAGCCAGTATAAGACGGACTGATGAATGCCGCACAGTTGGAGAGTATGCGGTAATGTAATCAATTTTTGGCATCTCTTGCCAAGCAGCCGCCACTAGTCTTGCTTTCAACTTGTGCAATGATCCATCAGGATGGAGTTTACGCAGGAAATACCCATTTGGTTTTATAGCTTTTGCACCTTGTGGGCAAGGTACCAAAGTCCAGACATTGCGTGTTGCCATGGAGTCTAGTTCATCAGTCATGGATTTATGCCATCCAATAGTCTTTGGAGAAGTGATGGTTTCATTGAAGGTCTTCGGAGTGGGTATGGTATTGACTGCGATGTGACGTAATAAGACGGATGGTTGGAAAGAGTGTTCGTTTGTATCGTTATCTGAATCGAGATATTGATCAAGAAGTATGTGATGACCCTGTGCTTCCCGGAGACAACGTTCTTGCATCACTTCCTTTGTTGTCCCAGGGGGTCGTCCTCGACCACGATGAGGTCCATAAACTGGTACTACTGGTAAGGGTGGTTCATCGTCGGGAGTAGGTAAGGGGGAATATCGTTAATAATGGGCGGTGGACCACGACGAGGTCGTATTGGTGAGTCATGATGAATATCAGTATCACGAGTACTTGTGATATCAGCATCACAAGTAATTGTGACGTGTGGTGAAATTGGGGGAACAACAAGTCACCACCATTGTAACATTCGTCAAAATGCACATTTCGTGACACGATGATGGATTTCGACTAAAGATCTAGAAGACTGATACCAATACTACGTGTGGCATAGCCCAAGAAAATTAAACGTTTGGCTGTTCGATGGAATTTCTGCCTGAATTGTAATGGTAAAACATAATACGATAAACAGCCGAAAGTGTGGCGATGGTGCCCAGAAGACGTATAACGGTCAGGTGCCCACCGACCCATTGGTGTTTGTTAGGGCAATCCAAAGAGAGGAGTAGTAGGGGTGATGTTATGAAGATAACATGCGGTTTCAACAGCGAATCTCCATTAATGAGTGAGTAATTTCGAATGTTCCAGTAAAGTGGAAGCTTGGCAAATAATGGTCTGAAAGGATTGCACAATTGTCGGGTTGCACTGGGGTGAATATGGAGCCGAATAAAAGTGTTTAATTTCACGATAAAAGAGGAACGTTTAGAAGGGGTTGGACTTCCATACAGCTTCATTATCCGTGTGAAGAGTTATAAGACGTTAGTGTGTCTCATTTTCACGTTGTAGAAGAAGGGTTTGAAAAGCATTCAACACTTCAGACTTATGAACGTAAGGGACAATTCGACGGGAATAGTCGTCTATGAGTAAAAACAAAAACCGGGCATTGACATATGAGTAGTGGTAAAATACGATATTCGGTTACACATATATACCCCCACTTCCGGTCACGTGATAAAAGTGGGGGTAATGATGCACTTCCGATCATCTGTTGAAAAGTCAGGTGTCACTTCCATTTTTCTTTAATCTGGAGGACTGTGGAAAACTGCTTTTTACTATCTGTTTTCCGGCTTACGTCGATCTGGAGGAAGGTAGAAAGTACTTTTTGCTTCCTCCTATGATGTCACTTCCAGTCACGTGATCAAAGTGGGGGTTATGATGCACTTCAGATCACATGGTGAAAAGTCGGGGCATCAGTTCCGGATTTTTGAATCTGGAGGAGGATGGGAAAGTGGCTTTTGCTACCTTTTTGCATTCTTCATCAATATAGAGGTGGGTGGGAAAGTGCTTTTCTATCTTCTATGACGATACTTCCGATCACGTGATCAAAATGGGGGTAATGACCTCATTTTCGGTCATGTGATGAAAGTTGGGACGTCACTTCCGGTTTTCATCAATATGGAGGAGGTGCCTTTTGCTACATTTTTTCGTTTTTGTTGATGTGGAGGATGGTGGGAAAGTGTCTTTTTTTTTTCTTTTTTGGGATTTTGGAACTGTGCTAATTTATTTTTTTTGGTGGCCAAAATAATTTTTGATGGGGCAAACTGATAGGTGAGGCCAAGTACGGGCGGGGGACCATGCATGGGGGTCAAATTTTACTCCATTTGCTCTATAACCAACGGTTATCGAGTTATGGGCATTTAAAATAATTTCGGATTTTGAAACTGAAACCTGGGGGGGGGGGCCATCTTAGAAAAAATGGCGGCATTTCTGGTTCCGCTTCCGACAGGATGTGACGTCATTCGAAATGGTGGCACTTCCGGTTTACATGGGGGCGACCATCTTGTCTGTCTGTCCTCTGAGTCTGCCAAATCGCATTTTCCTACTACTCACTTCCTGTTGTGACATCACTTCCTGTATGATGTCACTTCCTGTTATGACATCACTTCCTGTATGACGCATCTTCCTGTTATGACATCACTTCCTGTTATGACATCAGTTCCTGTATGATGTCACTTCTGGTTGTGATGTCATTTTCTGTTATGATGTCATTTCCTGTTATGACGTCACTTCCTGTTATGACGTCACTTCTTGTTATGATGTCATTTCCGGTTATGACGTCACTCATTGGATTTGTACTAAGTTTGTGTTTTGTGGGGTATTAAGGATATAAGTCTTAGTGACGATGTGAGTTCAGGTGATATTGAAAAACCTTTAAACAATCAATTGTTACTATTAGTGGAGAGTGTTTTGAACCAAACTATGATGTATTGAGAGTTATAGTTGATTTTTAAAGTAAATTTTTGTAAGTTTACACCCATAACCGTTACGGTCAGTCCAGTGAGTTAAGTGTCAAAACAAAATTCAGTCCAGATGTAGTTCTGGACTCGAACACACGGCCTCCCAGCCTTGGTGCAGTTGGGCAGGGCTACATAAACCATATCATATGTGCAACTTCTAATATGGCGCATATAGCCCTGCCCAACTGCGCCAAGGCTGGGAGGCCGTGTGTTATGTCCAGAACTGCATCTGGACTGAATTTCTTCGTCGGATTTTTCTTTATATAGGGAAAATATTTCCCATGATGCATCACACCAATAAAGTTGGCACAGTTCCAAAAAAATTTTTTTTATTGAGGAGGGCCATATATAAGGCGAGATCAGACGAGGTAAATTCAGCCCAGTTGGAGTTCTGGATTCGAACACACGGCCTCCCAACCCTGGTGCAGTTGGGGAGGGCTACATGCACCATATGAGTAGGGAATCTCCACTACTGGCGCCCCTCTCGGGTGGTAGTAACTCCCCTCTAGGGTGGCAGTTAACTCCCCTTTATGGGTTGGTAGTAACTCCTCGTTTGGGTTGTAGTAACACCCCATGTAGGGTCCAGAAATGTAAAAAATTTCCATTTATTTTGTTTATTTTGTTTATTTTGCTTATGCTGTGTAAGGAATATTCATTTTTTTAAAGTGTATCTGCTAAATTCTAATTCTTCTTTTTTCAGGAACTCCAATTTATCTCCTCATGTTTTCCTCGTGTATTTTTGGGGAAAATTATTTCGTATATAATAAAAGAATAATAATAAAAGGAATGAACGATTTTTCTTTCAAGAAAAAGAAAATGAATTCAAAATCATCGTTTACGTGTGCATACTATGGAAAGGTCTATGCAACTTAGCAAGATTTGATCCATCATCTTCCCAACCATCGATCCGATCTTCGACCAGAGTGTTTACTCTTCGAAAACGAGTTGAAAGATATTGAAGGTGAAGTAAGGTGCAAGTTGGTGCATGATGATACGCATCAGATTTATTTCCATAAAATTGAATGTCTTGATTCATCTCGAGCGCTCAATCTACTGTATTGTCCGCTTAAATATCTTATCACGACTTGCTTGGATCAACTGACCAATTGTAAATGTCAACTGTGTATAGAGGCAGATTTTACCAGGGATTCCAACACCGTGCAAGCCTGTTTCTGGTCCCTCTATACAGCTATTTACAATGAATCTGATGTGTCGGAAATCTTGGAGGATGCTTGCAAAAAATACAACAGTCAGTCGAAACTTTTGACGAAAAAGGTAGTGGTTGGCACTTTTTGAAAGTTTGGGGTATAACCGTAAAAGTGGCAAACATCAGTCCTTTTTTCCCTAGTTCTTTCTTACCCTTGCCGAGTGCATTACGCAAGAAAAGCGAAGTTATAGTGAATGTGGAAAATTCTGACGAAAATGCTTTCTATATTCCGTTTTAGCTGCTAAAATGAAGTGCTATGAAACCAAAGTTAAATATTATGAACCATTTTTGAATACCGTAGACCATTCCATGTTAACGTTCCCCGTGAGTCTTCGGCAAATTGATTCCTACGAACGTGTCAACAATTTGTCCATTAACGTAATTTCTTACAAGGGATCGATAGGGTTACACCTAGTGAGAGTGAACAAAAATATGGAAGGAGAACTAATTGACCTGTTACTAATAGCCGACGAAAAAGCCGACGAATACTCATTACTTCGCCATCCTTGATATTGATAGGGTACTCCGATTTCGAGGTGTTGGAAGTAACAGGAAATTGTACTGTTGTAACTGCTTCACTGCCTTTGATAAAGAACAATTCATGATGGAGCACACCAGTAAATGTGTGAGATTGAATAGGGCGCAAGTACTAACTTTCTTACCACCCAGCGCTAACACATTAAAATTCCTACACTACGATAGACGCAATCCTCATCCTTGGGTAATTTATGCAGATTTCGAATGTACGCTCAGACCCGTGCAAACTAGTAGCACCTATCCATCCTCGAGTTCGTCTACTAAAGTCAGTTTGCATTCGCCTACTAGTTTTGGCTACGTCGTTGTTGGTCCAGAAAATGAAATCGTGAGTCAAAAATTCTACCTCGGCGAGGACGCGGTGGATAAGTTTTACGAATGTATGAATAGCGATATTCAAAAGTTTGCCTCTATTATCTCACGACCAAAACATCTGATGATGACTGCTGATGATGAAATTTGGTTCTCGAAAACCGATACTTGTTACTACTGCAACAAAGTCATCATCTCCATAAAGTGAGAGATCACTGCCACTTCACGGGAAAGTTCAGAGGTACTTCTCAAAGTAAAATGCAATCTGGAGGCTAGGACAATAAATACTATCACTGTCGTCTTCCATAACTTGGAAGGTTACGATATGCATCTACTGATTTCTGCGACAGAAAACTTCCCTTCGGGAATAGACATTCTTGCTAGAATCACCGAGCGTTTCATGAGTATGACCATTACCGGTACTTTTCCTTCGGTGGAAAGGACCTTTCGGTAAGGTTGCGGTTTTTAGACAGTTATAGTTTTCTACCTTTCTCGCTCGAAACTTTGGCTAAAAACCACAAGAAAGATCGACCCTTCCCCATCTTAAAAACTGCTCTCGATTCGGTAGACTGGTTCGAGCCAGAAGCGTAAAAGGAAGAAATCTTGGATTTATTGTCGCAAAAAGGCCACTAGCCGTACGAGTACGTTCAGTCTATGGATGTGTTTGAGGACCAGGAATTACCTCCTAAAGCGGCATTCTTCTCCTCTCTACGACGCGAAGGCATCACCGACACGGAGTACGATCACGCATCGTCAGTTTGGAAGTTGCTGAAGGAGAAGATTTTTAAAAATTACCATCTCGTATATCAGATGATCAACGCGTATCTTCTAGCCGACATTTTTCAAACTTTCAGGGAAACTTGCTCGGTCAATGACGGTATAGATCCTTGCTACTACGTATCCACACCAGGGTTTAGTTCGGCAGCCGCGTTGAAAAAAACCAAAACCGAACTAGAACTGTTTACGCACGGAGGAAAGCGTAACTTTATAACTTCCAGTATCAGAGGTGGAACAACTCTTGTGTCGAAAAGGCATTTGATCGCCAATAACAAATATCTACCAGATAGTTACGACGAAAATTTACCTAGTCTGTATCTAGTCGATTTGGATATCAACAACTTATACGGGCTAGCCATAATGGAATTCCTTCCCTGCGATCGATTCAGCTGGCTGACGAGGAAAGAAATTCTTGAATTTCGCTTGGCATCGGTCGAAAAAGATTCGGAATATGGCTATATATTGGAAGTGGACTTGGACTATCCGCCCAAGCTACACGATGATCACAACGATAATCCTTTAGCGCCGGAAAAGTTTAAAATAATGCCGAAACTCGTGTCTCCCTTTATGAGAGAAATGGCAGGAAGCAAGAAGGTTGTTTCTACTTCCAAACTGACAACAAATCTGCTCCGAAGAAAAACTACGTAGTTCATTACTGGAATTTATAATTTTACTTGAAGCACGGTTTAATTTTTAAAGGTATTCACAGAATTCTAAAATTTCGTCAGACGCAATGGATAAAATCTTACATAGAATTTAACACCGAGATGAGTCAACTCGCAACGACGACGTTCGAAAAAGACTTTTTTCAAACTGAAAAATAGTTCGTTGTTTGGAAAAACGATGGAAAACAAATCGGGGCGTTTATCCGTGAAGTTGTCCAATAATCCAAAAAAATCTGTCAAGTACAGCACTCTGCCACACGCGGATTCATTAAAGATCCTCAACGAAAATCTCATACAAGTAAACTTGAGACTTCGTAACATCAAGTGCGACTTACCGACTTACTCCGGTTTTTGCATCCTCGAACTTTCCAAACTCACAATGTATGAATTTCACTACGAGTTCATGCATCCAAAATATGGAGACCGAGCGCGTTTACTTTTCACGGATACCGACAGTCTGTTCTATGAGGTAGAGACTGAAGATTTTTACCGGGACATGGAAATTGAGTCAGGTAGATTCGATACCAGAAATTATGACCCATCACATCCTCTGTATAATATTAAAAACAAACAAGTCCTAGGGAAAATGAAAGATGATACGGCAGGCATCTCGGTGAAAGAATTTGTAGGATTGAAAGCAAAAATGTACTCAGTTTTAGTAGGGGAAGAGAGTATTAGAAAGGCTAAAGGGATTAGTAAAGCGTTTATCCAAAAAAGTCACGAAGACTACAAAAAAGCGCTACTTTCTAAAACATCGTCGAAAGCCACGTGGATGAGCATTCAAAGTAAGGATCATCAGCTCACTATGGTTGACATTTCAAAATCTTCCGTATCTCCTTACGACGATAAGAGATTCGTGTTGGATGATGGAATAAATACGTTAGCGCACGGTCACTACAGAACGGGAATAGCGCATGATTTTATAGACGGTATAATCGATCCAATGGAGGATGAAGAAGCTGAAGAGCAAGCTTTGCTGGAGAAAGATGAGGAGGAAGAAGCATCAGCCACTGAAATACCAAAACGAAGCGAAGAAGAAAAAATAGTGGCTAATAAGAGGAAAAGAGCCGCGGCTGCTCGTAAGAAACGTGCGATAGAAACTGTCGAAGAGAGAAAAGATAGGTTAGAGAAACGTGCAACGGAAACTGTCGAACAGAGAAAAGCTAGGTTGGAGAAAATGGCCGCTGCTTTTCGTAAAAAAAACTTGCGACAGAAACTGTTGAACAGAGAAAATCTCGGTTGGAGAAAATGGCCGCCACTAAAAGAAGAAAATTAATATTCAGACGAACTGCTAATATGATCTGTTGTACTTAAAAATCAAGTAGAAAGTATTTAAAAAGATAAACTGCTAATGTTATCAGTCCAGCTATTAAATTTTGAATCATATCCCTTCCACTTAACGAAGTAGAGCATTTTTCCATATGCACCTTTCTTTTGTCTTAATACTTTCTCCACTAAAAATAAATCGGGGACGAGAGTTTTTTGAATTTCTTGTTCATAGAAATCTCCGAGCACCACTTCGTTCAATTCGTCTTTTAATAGATAAGTAACAGGTTCAGTTTGTTGGACTTTACGGATTGTGAAAACTTCGTTAGTAAAATTTTGTAAATAACCTTTATCAAAAATTTTCTTAACTTTAGAAATTCTGACTTTGTTTCCTACAACAAATTTGGGTTTTTTCAACGATTGTTTCGGTTTAATTTTCAGTGACGATTCGTGACGTCTGGTTACTTCCCTCGGTTTTAATTTATTTGTGGAGTGAACCGTGTCATTGTACCGTGAAACTAACTCATCAATAATGTGTATCCATTGGTAGTTCCCCTGCTTGGTGAATTGGTTCCACATGCGACTTTTCAGCGTTTTGTTGAAACGTTCTACAACTCGCTTTCTTCTCAGAGTGGGTAGAGTACAGGTTGATGTTGTGACGCTTAAGGAGTGCTTTAAAGTTTTTATTCTAGAATTCACTGCCTAAATCAACTTGTAAATTTTTAGGGGGTGTCGTTCCTTCGAGTATCTTTTTAAAGGCTTCCGTAACGACTACACCGGATTTTGATTTATGGGGAATGGCCCAAGAAAACTTGGACATGACGTTAATGCAAGTCAGTAGGTAGTTAAATCCTTTATTAACGGTAGAATAAGGTATCATTTCCACTAAGTCTGCTTGCCATATATCATTCAAACTCTGCACAATCACTTTCCGCCTCGGAAAATGTTTCCGCGTCGGTTTGTGGAGTCCGTTTACGAGTTGATCCATTTCGTAATTTTTCTCTCCAAGAGGTCGAAGGATCCTTACATACTTTTCGAGCTTTAGATATAAGAATTTCATTGGCGACATACTGTTCGTTTAAATTTGAACTTTTTGAGTAGGCAATGTGCACGCCTCATCCAGTTTATTTATTCCAGGATCCCCTCTAGCTAATCTCTGGTTTAATTTTGTTGCTGGTCCGCAACATTGATATCCGGCAAAATGTACTTCTACCGGTAAATGGTCTACGATTTTATTTACGATTCCTTTCCCAGACTTGATGAAGGAAGCTCTTTTCGTTCCGCACACTTCGCAAAAGTAGACTTCCATGCTTCTGTTATTTTTCGATGTAATAATAGTAGGAAGTTCGGACCGGTTAGGTGTGGATCGTTTACATTTCACGTAATACTTCATCTTGGCCTCTTTTTTTTATTATACAACATTTTTTTATTGTAAACCTAAATTCTGATAAGCATTCTTTTTTCTCAGGCGGTGATGACTCGTCGTTGTTCCAATCCCGATAAAATTTCCATCATTTCGTTCCTGTGACCGTAGTGACCCACTTGGGTTGACCCGTACAAAAGTCTCAGTCTTTCGACCAGATCGTTAGGATCGTCGTAATACCTGTAATCCACCCTGCTCCTGGTTTTTTTTACCATACCAGTTCCCTTTTTCTTCGTTTTCACATCCTCCCAGATAGGACCGATTATCGACGCGTACTTGGCACTACGATTCGACTTAGGTTTTCAAGTGCCCGGATCGTTGTTTTGGTAGATAACGTGCGTGTTTTTTAAAAGAGAAGCGTAACTCGCCTTAACTTCGGGAGCGTACGACGGCTCCTTCAAATCCTTAAAAACCAGCAAACTCCAAAGTCCTCGTCTTCCCGCGTACTGATTACCACCGACCACTATGTCGTTCTCGAATATTTTTACGGGTTTATTAGCGATGCTCATTTCTCCAGTTTTCATGTCGTATTGCAGTCCGAAGACAGGATCGGTCTCTTTGGGATTTTGGAAAAATTTCGCGCTATCGAAGTTGAATGCTCGACGGAAGGTTTCGGCGATTCAAACTTCTCCGTATGTCCCACTCTTCATCATCCTCATCCTCATCCTCTGTTTTTTTATGGGAGTAATAATTGTATACGTTTTAGTCGTTTTTTCGTTGGAAAACCGGCAATTGGTTTCGCAGGACTCGCTACAGGTGGTGGATTAACAATGGTAAGTTTCAAAGTACTAACGACGGGTTAAACAAATTCTTGTAAAGATTCTCCTTGATCTCGTTCGTCCAAACGTTGATTCAAAAATTTTTCCCGTAAACGTTTTTTGAGATTTACTATTTCACGGTTCTTTTCCATGTTATCTTTTTTTCTTTCTTTTGTTTTTATCATCGAACGAAAACGTACGTTTATAACGTCCCTCATTTAATGTTTTGTCGATCGATAAAAACCCGTACGGAATCGTCCCAACACGTTCTACACAACGTTTTAAACTCCAGAAATTCCATGTCAGGACGGACGTGATTTTCGGACAAATGTTTCAGGTTTAAATCGTCCACGGGAAATACGATTACGATTGACATTATATCTAACCACTTGTTTGGGAATTCTGGTGTAAGACTGACTGCAATAAAAAACGTCAGCGTTAGAATCGTCAACATCGTCAAACACCGTCATCGTCAAAAACCACGAGATTACGAAACTTGGTGTGCCAACTCCTCGGGAGGAATTAAATCGTTTTGAGAGTCGTGAAAACTCGCTATCTCCCGTCGTACGGTTCCCTCAATTTCGGAAAATATAGACTGTAAAGCTCGGTATTTCGCTTGACACAGAGTTTTGCTGTACATGTATAATCTGTCGTAATCCAACCATCCTTCATTACAGATAAAATTAAACAGTAAGTTCGTCTTTCCACAGTTTGCCGGTCCTATAATCAGGCATCTGATGTTTGAAGGCAGAAATAGGTGATTTTTGGGTTTCTTGAACGGCATGAAGAAATCGTAATTTTGAATATCCATTGTTTTTTCTTATTCAGAAATTAAACTCATAAAGTCTTTATCCGAAAACTTTTCGTTGAATGTATTAGATTCGACGACTCCGTAATCTACGTTACACCAAAGTTTTACGGTTCTGGGAGCGTCGTTGCTGATGTACACGGAGTTAATTTTATCACTAACTTCCGACAAGGACAAACTTCCGCACGGAGCCAAGTTAAACCACGGTTTTTCTTTAACGTTCTTGTTAAGTTTTCCTTTAGTTTTGTGGATGTTGTCGTACGCCCACGTTCTGAAACATAGTGGCTTATCCGACTCACCGTCTGCCTTTTGACAAAATGGGTAGCAGGTGGAAGCTGGGTGCGAGTAATTTGGGTAACTGAACATCGTCAAAGAAACGGGTTTCTGCACGTCGGTTTCAATTTCTAATTTTTCGCAGATGTATCGTTTCAGATTTTTCATCGCAGTTTGAGATTCGGGGGTCGACGGTGAAATCCATCCCTTACACCTGGAATGTTTGTTCAAAATGGGAGAACGTATTACTTTTAAATCCTTGAATTCTACGGAAGTAGATAAGACGTACTTTACTCCATTTTTTAAATTCGTCGCATTTTCCGTGTTAACTTCTAGAGAATTTGATTGTAACAGACTCGAAACATTTCCATACCAGGTAGAATGAGACATTTCTTATTCCTTTTGTTTATATATAAAAAAAAAGAATCGTCAAAGGCCGGTAAATAAATTTGGACAGTCTTTGAAACGAACGCAAAGAGATGTGAAAGGGGTTCCGGGTATAGGATTTATATTAGATCTGAACCATGATTACGACATGCAGAATAAGCGACTTACTAACGTCGGAGCTGCTACAGAACCGGAAGATGTCGTAATTTATTCCCAATTTACCGAATTAGAAAACGAAGTAAAAAAAAAATTAAACCTGACGTAGGATTGAAGAAAGATGCGGATGGACATTTTGACGCCAAAAAGAAACATATTAAAGATCTCGAAACTCCCTCACAATCTAAGGATGCGGCAATAAGGATTATGTCGATTCAAAAACTGTATCGGACATGGGAATGAATCGCTTAACTATTCTAGCAACTGGTATAGATCCAGAAGATGCGGTGACTTATTCTCAGTTGATAGATGTAAAACATTTAAAAACTACGTTGGAGGCAAGTGCCGACTCGCAAGTCAACTCGACGCAAGGCAAGTCAACTCGACGCGAAAGATAGACGAATCAAGGATCTGGCATCCCAGCACAATCTAAAGATCCGGCGAATAAAAAATACGTCGACGTGAAGCTTCTCGTCATAAACGAAGTGGAAACCAAACTCGGTTACGCTTTGAAGGAAGGTTCCGATGGACTGCTCGATGCAAAAAATAAACGAATCAAGGAACTTGCATCCCCCACACAATCTAGGGATGCCACGAATAAAGAAAACGTCGATGCGAAGCTTCTCAGTATAAACGAATTAGAAACTCAACTTGACAATGCCTTGATCATGGACTCTTGCGACATATTCGACGCAAAAAATAAACGAATCAGTAACCTGGCGAGCCCCGAAGGCCCTTCGGAAGCTGTTAATAGAGACTATTTCTTCGAGGTTATTACAGATGCCTACGAATTAGACAAACTTCAAACGGCGTTGAACGAGGATGAGGATAGGGTACTCGATGCAAAAAATAGACGAATCAAATTTACGCTCCCTCCAACAGTGGAAAATGACGTGGCTACTAAGGGTTACGCCGACAGTCGAATTTACTTTAAACGTAGAAAAAAAACTCCCACCAGACGCGGAGGAAGCCAAGAATCATTTTGAAAACGTCAGTTTTGTGATGGAAAGATATATAAATGCACGTATCGATTGTATAGTTACTTTTCGTGGAACTAGTCCTTACCCTAAAGGTCACTTTTTCACGTGTATCAATAACTATTCTCACCAATACTACTTATCAACATCCGGTTGGTATATCCTGGGAATGAGTATAACAAGTAGCGGAGACCAAATACCTATTTTAAACCTTCCAGATATAAAGATACGGTGTTTAATATTTAAGTTTTCGGATTTGTCGAAAAGTGTACCCAAAGACGAAGTCCTCCAGATTAACGAAAAATGGAAGTGACACCGCACTTTTCAACAGATGATCAGAAGTGCATCATTACCCCCACTTTTATCACGTGACCGGAAGTGGGGGTATATATGTGTAACCGAATATCGTATTTTACCATTACTCATGTAGCCTCAACGATAGTACCCGTCATATCTGCATGGATAGTCTGTAAAATATGGAGAGTCCGGATAGGTGCACTTCTTGGATATGGATGGTTCTTACATTTGCACTGGATGCAAATATCACAAGGTGTCACTTGGGCTGACCCAAAATTCACTCCTTGTAGTAAAGATTCTTTTGCGATCTTTGTCATAATAAAATTAGAGGGGTGCCCTAAGCGTTGATGTCAGAGAGTCCACGTAGGGATGTCGTTCGGTAAATTTCCATAACTGCTGGATGGACGAAGGTTGGCATTCTGTGTATGTCTTGTGTTTTTGATATGGAGCGAAGAAACTACTGATGGTATTGTGGGTCGCAATATAATGGTGCCATCTAATTTGTATACAACATTCACTAATAAGCGACCTTCACGCAGGAGTATGTGATCTTTTTTTTCAAGGTGAAGCGTTGATTACCCTGAGAAATGGTGACTCACTTCCTATCCAGACGAGGAGTAGAGATGAGGTTTGCTGCGGCCAATGGTGAATACAAAACATTTTCTAATCGTAGAATAAGATTGGGTGTTTCAATTTTCTTAACTCCTGATTAAGTCGCGATGATGCTAGCATCTTTGGACGAGAGATGGATTTTTGTAGAAATCTTTCTAGGGTTATGGAGCCAATCAGCACAACATGTAATATGGCTGGTCGCCCCACTATTCAGGGTGAAGTATTCATGTGCGGCTGGATGGGCCATGGTATCTGGATACAGAGTAAGAGAAAATTCCTTCTTAATGTTTCAACTGTGCGCTTGAGTTGTGTGGAGAGAATATGCTAATTTTGGTGAAGTAGGAGGCAATAGGGCATCTAATTCACCATACACATCTTCGTTGTCCGAAGTATCAAATTGGGGGCAATCTAGCTTGGTCGCATAAAGATGGCGCACATTTGTTTTTCTTTGAGGTCGACAATTACGAGATTTATTCATTTGAATTTTGGATGGAGCAGGTACTACAGTCTAAGTCCTAGAAGCATTGTACATCTGCTTAGCTCGGCAGCTGGATTCCTCATGATTGTATTTTCGGCACCAGGTACATTGAGTGTGATGGCAAGAAGCTTGGGAATCAGACTGTTTAGAGTTATAACGTTCTTTGACAGTATTCGTCAAGGAACGCAAGAATTTAGTTGGTTTACTCTTAATACCAAGCAAATGTGAAGGTACTTGTTGACGTTGAGATGTAGATTCTAACCAGGGAAGTGTGGTTTCATCCCTACCCGTCAAGTGATAATACACGTCGGTTAGGCGTTGTTCGACAACTTTTGCATATAAAGTAGCGATTGTCGCTTCATATTTGGGTTGTTTAATCCCACGTAACGTGTAGTTGATCAAATCAGTGTCCGTAATATTTTTTCCGGCATTTGCACATAGGTGCCGTATATTCTTGACATGTGTGAAGTATTAATTAATGGTCTCATTATGATCATAATGCGAATTGTGCAACTTGTCCAAGTACTCAGTTGGACTTCAGGTCGTGCCGTCGTGAAACGGGTTGTTAAATTGTCCCAAACGTTTTTTTGCATTCGTTGCATCCAGATAATTAATCAGTTGGTTATCAGCCAAGCATTTCGTGATGGAGTTCAATACGAAAGCTTTACTAGTGCGCCAACTGGTACGTACGGCTGGAGGATCATCTGTTGGGGCGTCGTGGGTTTACTAGAACATCATGATGAGCCTCTTGTTTAACGTGGGTTGACACCTTAGCCTTCCAGAACAGGTAATCAGAGTCATCAAAAAGGCGTAGGGGGGTTAATGTCTGATGTAGCCATAGTAAAAAACGGTGTAAAACGATTAATGAATGTGTTGATTCATATGACGGTTACGTAAAAATTATTTTGATATAAACGTTCGTATGTAAATAGTAAGATGTATAAGGTATGGAAACGATTTTAGGAGAGCATGGTAAAGTTCTGATACGGCATAGTTAGGATGACAAGTAACCAGTCATATGGGATACAGTTGGCATAGTTACCAGGTAAATGCGGTCAGGCTTAAAATTTAAATCCACTGGTGATTAACCATGCTGCACTGCTTCCATCTGTTGGAAATAATATTCAGGCGTCCTGGATACGTTTGAACTTATCTTCATTTATTCTCCGAATGTAAGGTCCGGGTGTAGCCTCACGGCTTGCCCATGTTTTACCTTATGCTGTATATTTGTACAGCCATTACCATTTGCTACAACATCTCCACAGCCATGTCTTTTTTTCACCAACAGAAAAAATCAACAATGCAAGTTAACTAGCTTACGCTACAATACGCATCACGTAACAATACGTCTGCCAACATAATTTGGATCTTTTGATTATTTAATTTAATTTAATTTAAATTTCGCTACGAAGAAAAAATTCGCAACAGGACGAGGAACGGCCAGCGAGACCACTGATGCCAAACCTCATAATTAAAAAAAAGTTATGTACATCTGACACATTTTATTAAAAATGGTTTCTGTTTCGATAGACTCATTTAAACAATATTAAGGGATGGAGCTGTAACCACCTCATCTGGAAGCCCGTTCCACATCTTCACCTAATGATTTGCGAAGAAAAACTTTCTACAATCTCAAGGAAATGGGAGCATTGATAATTTGAGAGGGTAACTGCTGGTAACGTTACACAAATTAAAGAAAAAAGTGTCCATAGTTAACCTCATACTGGTCATGCAGTGATGAGTACGTTAAGGCAAGGTCACACTTCAGTCTGCATAATTCCAGTGTGTCTGCTCACAAGTCTGCTAGAAGTCTTAGACTTCTATTCATTCACTGAAATTTAAGTTGGATAAGCCCAACAGTTTTTTTGTAAACATGCGCTGCATAGACTCCACATGATCGATGTCCTTGGCAAGATGGGGCGACCAAACAGGGGTTGCATATTACAAAATGGGTCTGACGAAAATGCAAAAAAACCCAAAACAAAGTTGTAATATCACTGCTCTCTGTCTAGCCACCTTAAGTACATTACAGCAATGGGTTACCCATTGAAGATTACTTTCAAATTGCAAGCCAAGATCTTTAATAGCAGAAAGGTGACCCAGGGAGTAGCCCGAGTTAGCGTAATCATAATTTTCATTAGCCACACGAATAAGAAAAATGCCACCTTTTGATTTAGCTGGTGACAACTGCCATTCATCAGACCAACACGTCAAAGAATGTAAATCGAGAGCTAACTGTAAATGGTCATATTTATCGACAATTATTCGATACTACTTAACATCGTCAGCGAAATTTGGCGTAGCCACAGCATCACCTTGTTGCTGAACGTCAGAAAATTTAAAGCGTAAACAACATGGAACCAATAACCGAACCCTGAGGTACTTATTGCTTAGTACTGTAGTTACTGATGATTGTTTAGCTTGCAGTTAAATGTGTTATTGTTAATATTTTAAATCTAGGAAAGATACTCTGCAATAAATATAAACAATGTAAGCATTATTGACGGTGGCATGTTCTTTGCCAGCTTAACCACAGAGACTAACGTGGCATTTTACTACAGCGGCATTGGCGTAAAGATGCTGCAAATAACGAAACAGAAACTAAATGTGGAAGCAAACGAAAACATCTTAAAATTAATATGAAACGTAGCCTACCTTAAATGAAAAAAAGCTAAAATGTAAAAACACCATCAAAGAGCTTCAGCCGAGTGAATATAGCCTCAAGATTTTTATAAACACCATTATCAAGTATTGCATAGCCATTATAATGAGAGTAAATACACATTTAAAATAAATTTCTCTCCACTCCGCCTACAATAGGCAAAAAGCCTGTTTCCTAGTTTATTTCACAAATTTTTATTCTCTTAAATTTTGTACAGAAGGCGAGTCACAAGATGACATTTAAATCAAAATATTTACTGACCAGGTTTTAATTAATCACGAGCATTGCAAGAATTGGATCAGTCATCAGAGCTCATTAGGACAATCTCAAATAAATTACTTGTTTGGAGTTGGGGTCAAACGATCCATCCTGCTGATCCAATTGACAAGCGGCTTACCAATGCTCACATTTCCCTAATGGACTTTGAGTATATCTTTACACGAACAAAGACATAATTTGCGCCTCAGTGGTGAAGGTAGTGCCATCCCCAACTCCTTCCGTGCTTCCGTGAGAACACCTATAGGAAGGTCCACCTATAGAATCATCTTAGGGACAAAATTTCGTCCTATATAATAAGCATGATTGCGGCTTTGTTATGTCGAAGGATACCGTGCAGCCAATCTGGGCATGTAAGGAGGAATGAGTAACTCTTTTGTAACCCTTCACCAAATTATCTGAGCAGGGGTGTAGCTTGTCCCCCCCCCCACTTTGCTGAAGTCAGCAAAGGTCCACAAAATCAAAACTATCTTTGGCTCACAGAAATTATAATTCCTACAGTTAACAACAGCATTTTCAACTTTGATCCGATTTTATGTGTGCAGTTTTTCAAAATAAAAAGCCAATGTTTCTCTTTATTTAGATCCAGAATTTATAAATTCTTGTTTACATGCATATTCTAGTTCTGTAAGGTGACCTTGACTATGGTAGCCCACGAGCACCACAACACTTTTTACCTCACAAAGAACACAATTAGCATTTTCATTTACAACTCTAATTCAAACACAAGTTCAAAACGCAAATTTAAAATCAAAACACAAATTCAAAACGCAAATTTAAAATCAAGATGCAAATTCAAATTCAAAACTCAAATTCAAATTCAAAACGCAAATTCAAATTCAAAACACAAATTGAAAAACAAAACACAAATTCAATATCAAAACTGCAATTTAAAACACAAATTCAAATTCGTATCACAAATTTTAAAACAAACTGCATATTCAATATCAAAACTGGAATTCAAATTCAAAATGCAAATACAAAATCAAAATACAAAATCAAAACGCAAACTCAAAATCAAGATGCAAATTCAGATTCAAAATGCAAATTCAAAATCAAAGTACAAATTCAAATCAAAACACAAACTAAAATTCAAAACAAATTCAAAAAGAAAACACAAATTCAATATCAAAACTGGAATTTAAATTCAAAATGAGTATTCAAAATCAAAACAGAAATTAAAATTCAAAACGCAAATTCAAAATACAAATTCAAAATCAAAACGTAAATTCAAAATCAAAACACAAATTTAGAAAAACAAACTGCACATTCGATATCAAAACTTGAATTCAAATTTAAAATGCAAATTCAAATTCAAAACCTAAATGCAAAATCAAAACGCAAAATCAAAGCGCAATTTTAAAATCAAAATTCAACTTCAATTCACGTTTTTGCGTGTGGCCCAAGAGCGCCATCCATTGCTTTTCCTATAGGAGGCGGCCGAGGTCCACCACGGAAGTGTCAATCACAAATTCAATCTTTGCGATTTCACTTTTAACACGTGGCCCAGGAGAACCATTCTTTACTTTTTGTATGGGCATGCAAGTGCCAACATAACTAATTCAGTGCCCAAGTACAACACACAAAGAAAGTCAAGCTGAATTAAGTTTTTGTACTTACACATTCAAGGTCGCGTCATATATTATGTGTTCTTCACACCATTATTTCCACTTTTTTCTTTTCTCCTCCCTCTTCCCCTTTTGTGTTCATCATATGTGTTGCTGTCGGTCTGATGTAATATTAGGATCCCCCCCTCCAACTAAGCAATTGCAAAAATTAATACTTTTTCGACATTAGCATGTCAACGTGCTTACTGTACTAGCACAGTTACGTTTCTAAGAGTTATTTACTCCAATATTTACAAAACCAATCAGTGGACTGGGCCAGCTACATATTTTTCGTCACCAATGCCATGTCGATGACTTAAAACCAGAATTAAATAAGTAATTTCTTTGCACGTATTTTAGAATTTATTTTCGGGAATTAGGTTTAGTTTTGGTGTATACTATAGGCAATCTTTCCCCAAGTTTTGTTATAATAATAATAAAAGACTTGATTGTTAAAATAAAAGGCAAAGGGGCAAGGAATGGGTCTGAGGACCGCTAACATCATCCCCAATGAAATAAAACAGGCTAGTACCGTCATTCACAGAATTCTGGTAGTCGAAGGAAGGCTTTGAAACAATGTTTATTTAATAGTTTTGTAAAAGTGTGTTAAGATGATCCTGATACTGCTTCTACAATAAGCGAATTCCATACAGGAACAACCCTATTGCTGAAGAAAAATATCTTACAGTATTTCTCGTATCAAGGAATAAAAAGTTCCCAACACGAAAAAAGAAAAATCGACAGGTAACATATTACATAAAACGTTGTATGTTAGAACGAGATCAGCCTTCAATCTATGCAGTTCCAATGAATCTAACTTTAGGAATTTCAGTCGTTGTCCATATTATGTAACTTTCGTAGCCCCCAGCAGTCTTTGTATATCTCCGCTGGACCCATTCGATCTGAACAATGTCCTTTAACCGGCACACTGACCAAACCTGGCTAGCATACTCAAGTACAGGACGTACCTGTACCTTATATGCTCACAAATAGGTCGAAAGATTTCCCGAATTAAAACATTGTCTTACAATTGAAGATTACCAATGTGTCCTCATAGTTATGTAGTTGCAATGGGAAGAGGATTTTAGGTCAGACTGTAAAAATACCCCAAGGTATTTTATAGATGCCACATGGTTTAGTTCCGCTGCACCAATGTTGTATTTAAAGTGGATAGGTCCTTTCCCAGTAGAGAGTATCATACATTTTTCTTGTGACAATGGTAGCTGCCAACTCTCACGCCACATCAACACATTATTTACTTCATCCTGCAAGAGATTACGGTCAGAGTTGGAGATAACATTCAAGGTGTTTGTCTTGGAGCATGCCACACCTGTTCAGTCCCCGTACCTCGCAAAGGACATTGACTTGATCGAGTTAGTGCAGAAATGGTTTACGAAGTTTCTTCCGGGGCTTCCGGGGAGGTGGACTACACCGCGTGCCTTGCAATAACTGGCCTTGAACTTCTTGAATTGAGGCGCCTGAGGTTTGACCTTATTATGACATATAAGATTATGCGAAACTTGATTACGGTTGACCTTTCATTATTTGGTCACACTACTAGTCTGCATTACACCCGTGGGCACCCCTTGGAAGCTTGCTACCAAAGAGAAATATTTTATCAGACTGCATCATTTCACTTTGGAATGCGCTTCGTCCTAGTATGGTGTGCATGAACTCTGAAGTGGAATTCAGAAGAGAACTGCTCACTGACGACTGCAGTAAATTTATTAAAAGACTATTGTGACCCCCGCCCCCGAGCACTGGTACGGTATTGTCATCCCATAACCCATCAGTACCATCGATCGAGTTTGTGGTGTACTGCTTTTTTTTTCATTTTTGTATTTTTATTTTAACAATTTGGTTACGACAAAGCCCATTATGTGGATGCATTGCTTTTTGCTTTTTGATTTTTTAAATGAAAACAGAAAAAATTATAGGAAGTTTGCAATGAATTTTTTTAGCCACATTATACAGGGTGTTTCAGAAAGGATGCACCAGTGCCCACCGTTTCCCCCCATGAGCACGATCGAAATGATATTACGTGGATGTGTAGTTTGGTCAGGCCATCTGCACATGTGATCATGGCTGACCTTGCACCATCCGTTCAAGGTCATCACGACACTAACTTCCTACGTTACCAGTGTAAATTGGAAAGTTGTAGAGAATCATACGACGTGACTAACTGCGAAAAAAGAATTTAAATTTAAACGAAATGTTAAATCAGAATTTAAAGTAAACAGAATGTAAAACAGAATGTATATCAATGCATAAATACCAAAGAATACAGGCAAACGAACGACACAGCCAACCATGCTATGTATGTAGCACGTATCATTGCCCTTGAACAACTGCTTCAAGGCCAGGTTGTCGATTACAGTCCACGATCGTAGAATCATGTCGCATTCGGGAAGTTGCTACAAATGTTCCAAGTGGCGCCTGTCAACATCAATGCAAAGTTCAAGCCGTCGCAGAAGTTTGGTGCGGGCAGAGTGCAACATGGCAGGGATAACCGTGGCACGTGCATTGCAAATGTGGTCCTGAAGATCATTGATGTCCTGTGGTGGTATATGGTAGACCAGCATCTTGATGTGACCTCAATGGAAGAAGTCCAATGGAGTTAAATCCGGTAAGCATTGTGGCCACGCTGTAGAGCCTGCACGACCAATCCAACGATTTGCAAGATTTTCATCGAGCCATGCACGCACAATTCTACAATTCCACACAGCTGCGTATTCCACTAGCGGTAGATCCTCCGAAAAGTTAACTACTACCTGCTGCAGTATCATATCCAAATAACGCTGAGCGGTAAGTGCACCTTGGTAGAATACTAGCCCTACAACTGTGTTGTTGTACAGCCTACACCACACATAGACACTCCATCGTTCCTGATGACGTGTTTTCCGCAACCAGTGTAGATTGGTGGGTGCCCAATAGTGTGCGTTGTAGATGTTCAACACACCGTCAAGGGAAAAGTTCGCCTCGTCTGTGAAGAGGACTGACTGAAGGAAGTCTGGATTGTCCTCAATCTGCAGTAACATCCAGGTACAGAACTCCACCTTACGTTCGTAATCCCCGCTGACAATCCCTGGCGTAGGTGGACATGGTAGGCGTGGTCATGATACCTCTTCTGACGGTTGTGAGATACCCTGTTGAGCTACATGATGGGTACTCGTATGTGAATTTAATGAAACAAATGCGAGTACTGGGAGCTGATGTAGCTTCATCCGTTGCTACAGGAAGTCGTCCCAAGAGTGGAGCAGTCCCAATCCTACCAGTTCGTTGGAGGTGCTGCACAGTGCGCAGTATGACTTTGTGCGAGGGTGTGTGATGCGTAATCGATGGCAAAATTCCCGAGCAGCTTCTCTAGCCCATCTACCACATTCTCCATAAATCACAACCATCTGAAAGTACTCCTCCACAGTGTATGTTGACATTGCGATTGGAAAGGTTTACATACAGAATTGTACGTAAGGGACATGTGATGGTATGGATACATTCCGTACGCTGTCTGAAGTACACTTTCTGTGAACATCACCATCGGTACCTGAGATTTTATTACTGAGAGACCTTCCGTTCATAAGGTGTTAACATTCCTTTGTCGGGGTTTGTTTTGGTTGTAGCCTTTATATTCTGTTTACTTTAAATTCTGTTGAAATTCTGATTTAAAGTTAAAATTCTGATTTACATTCTCTTTAGATTTAAATTCTTTTTTCGCAGTTAGTGACGTCATATGATACTCTACAACTTTCAAATTTACACTGGAATAGACGGATGGTGCACGGTCAGCCATGATCACTTGTGCAGATGGCCCCCTCACCATACCACATGTCCACGTAATGTCATTTCGATCGTGCACTGGTCCATTCTTTCTGAATCACCCTGTATAAACATTTCCTTGTTTGTGTCTTGGTCATCCTTCCCCTGAAAAGATGGCGATGCAATCGGTGACCAATGTGTCCCTAGCAGGTCTAACCTTGGTGGTCCGGCCATTGCTTTATTTATTTCATTTTAACTTTATTGTTGAAATTCAGTATAACTAATTTCTTATCCTTAGAGCGCTAATTTTACAGAAATTGGCATACAATTGTCTGTGGCTGGCTGTTAATGACCCCGGCTCCTAATTGCCAGGCCCGTTGCTATTGCGACAAACTTTGATTTATTTGTAACAGGTGAATGCACATTCAAATCATCGGAGAATTTGGCCAAGTTAGTAGCAGTATATGTGTTTGTTAGGTCATTCAAATAAAGAACTAACAGAATGGGACCCAATACCAATCTCAATGGAACACTGCTAATGATGGGTTCTGCATTAGATTAATTGCGACCAACAACCACATGCTGTGCCCTCCTGCAAACAAAGGCCTTTATCCAGGTCAGCAAATTTTCTTGGAATCCACAAAAATGCAGTTTAAAAAGCAATTTGCTATGAATGACAGATTTGAATGCCTTGTTAAGTCCAATTTCCAAGGATTCGCTCCATTTATCTAGTGCAATTAATAGTTGATGGAATTTCGAACGACCGGGCATGAGCCCAAATTGGTCACTTTTCACTATTTTATAATTGTTTATATGGTCAATTATATCCTTTTAATTATTAATTCCATAATTTTAAACGGTGCCGACATTAGGGATATTGGTCTACATCTTTCTGGGTATGCTGGATTTCCCTTCTAAAAAATCGGGACTACAATGGCAGTAGACCAAATCGACGCCAATGTACCCGTCCTAACTGATAAAGTAAAAATTCTTTTTAAAATGTGGAAGTCCATTGTTACTAACAACTTAAATTACATTACATTATGAAAGATAATGTTGCGAATGGAAATATGTAACGAAGTTAAGATGTGAATTTTTTGTCATACCATATTATTAATATGAAACAATAGTAAGATGATTGTAATTTTGTGAAATTTGTTTTCTTTCAGCTTAAGTTAGTTTTGTAATGTGAATTTTTCTTTACCAATCTGGGATTTGCTTTAGTAAGAACACAATTGAAGGATTATTAACAACCGGTTGTCTTCAAAGACAATTGTGATTTAAGGTCACAAATATTAAATATAAGGGAAAATTCAGGAGAATTTTTTTTCAATATACGGGGTGGTGTAAGAACTGAAATTAGAGCAGTTTTGACATGACTCTTATGAGTGGAAAGAACGCTAAGTAGTACAGCTTGGGAGGCAAGGGAACGCCATCAGAACGCCATTAGCCAGGAACCAGCTCGTGAATAAAAATAACATTTGGATTAACGCTTTAGTTATTTTTAGTTTACAGTTTTTAAAGCAGAATTCGGAGATGCAAATGTAATAAAATTAACAATTTTAAAATCTATTAAAACTTATATTTAATTAACCAATAAAAATTAAGAGTTATAAGCTCATCGAGAGTTAAGACGCATTAGCCAATCAAGCGCACTCCAAATCTTTGAGTCATGGGGAAATCCCCTTGGGCCGAGGTAGTCTACCGGCAACAGAGCGGGAAACAGAGAGAACACCAGCTTCGTGCAATGAGTTTAAAGGTTTCTCCAAGCAACACTCGCGATCGGAGATGGGTGAATACAGACAGTGAAACCAGGGCAAAGGCACGGCAAACGGCAACTCCCAAAACTGTGAGTATGAAAGGGAAATTCATAACTTAGCTGTAAATTAGCTTCTACTTAAATCAGAACAGAAATGATGTGACCAAATTTAATCAAACTTAAATCTAAATGATGATAAGTATTTTTGATAATTTTTAGAAAGTATTTAGCTTACATCATGTAGTTACGGATAAGAGTGAAAATTTGAAACATGAACGAGATTGTTGAAGACGGATGGATGTCTATAAATAATCAATGTTAAAAAAAAACTACAAGGTAATGTCATGAAAAATGTTTATGATTGTTTGTGATTGAAAGCCAATGGTTTGATGATATTGTTGGTAAAACACGCAGAGTGTTTTTTTTTGTACAATTACCTACGTTCTCTTTAGTGTAAATAAATGTTAAGTGTTTTTCTTTTTCTTATCCGAGTCACATTACTTTCGCAACATGCACATTCCATTGATCTATTTACTTTGTTTAAATTTAGACAATTTTTTTATGAATTGTAAGACGTATAGACTAGGCGAACGTAAAGTGCATTCTTTGGACTGAGTTGGACATTAATTCTTTTTTTTCCTGACAAATTTACAAAGAATTACTTTAAGAATTTAATCTGACAAAATTAGAGAATTAAATGAAATAGGTGAATATAAGCTTTAAAATAGAAGAAAACTAATGAATGCAACTTTAGGTGCTGACCGCTTGAGCACAAGATAATCCAACAAAGTACCCAAAGGCCCCGCTTTTACACGAATAGAATCGTCCTAGGGATGGTCACTGATTGGTCAGTCATGCTGCCTTCAATGGAGATTACAAAGCGTATTCTACGTTCTTCAGCCCTTTCAACCTGAACTCGTTAGCGGTGTCCGTTGATGGACAAATGATTAATGGGAAAGCAATTATTGTGAATTTTGCTAACAAAAACTGCGTTGAAGCGTATATTTTGATGTTCGGTGGGCTCGGAACATTATTTCACAATTCTGGAAATGGAATTTCCTACGAAGAATGGCAATCTGGACATACTTTATTCTGCTTTGATCTCACGCCAGATCAGTCAGTGACAAAAGTTCCCACATGTCACTCATTCGTAACGGTGTTGTGCGCGTTGAATTGAAATTCTCCAAAAACCTGACGGAAAACATCAGCTTGATAATTTATTCAGAAACGTACACTTTGCTGGAAATTGACGAAAGAAGAAATGTTTTGACTGATTTTTGAAAAAATGAATACCTTACAAATTGAAACCAAACTGTCATCAGTGTGTAGAAACTTCATCGCTAGAAACCAGCTTCTGAGGAAACCAAGAAGAGGCTAGGTGGTGATGAATATATCTGCAGATTCATACTGTGGACTTCACTGGATCATCGTTGGCTGCAGAGTTCAATCCCTTGGGTTTACCGCCCGTGAATAAGACTGTTATCGATTATTTGAATGATGTAAAAAGCGGTGGTGGTTTAAACATTTCCCTTTACAGAAATTTGGAACTATAGTCTGTGGACATTTTTGTATCTATTATATTATTAAGTGATGTAAAGGTTGTACACCTATGCAAATTGTTAACCATTTAAGGAAAATGTCTGATTCTGGAAAATATGTGTATAATTACGTGAATAAAATGTGATTTTTTTCATCCAGTCTATTTATTTCATTGTAGTAAAGGGAGAGACCTATAAATACAGGATATGCGGGTTGATCTACTAATCCCTTTTTTTTATTTCTTTTAGAAATGTCTTTTGTATGTGACATCTGTGGGAACACTTATGTTCACATTAAAAGTTTATACCATCATAAAAGGAAACACCATCCGGAGTAGTTTACCACATCTATGAAAGAAACGCACATTCGATTAATCTACATGTAATGTTTCCTTTTCAACCGTGAGAGGTTTACGAGACCATAATAACTCTACCCATCATGCGATACCGCCACCATACCTCCACCTCCGTTCACTCTGGAAGAGAGTGCATTCCAAAACTTTTATGCACAACAGGAAGATACCATCGACATACGAACTTACTTCGATATGATCAGAACCCATCTTTTAAGACTTTTGATCATGTGCAACGACGTTACAATCAATTTAAGTTTATGTGTCTTCATCTTATCGAAAAAACTACAAATATCTAGTTATGCAGTACCCCTACTACTGTTTTACCTGTTTTAGATTTTAATAACTCTATCAATATTGCTTTAACAAAAATGTTGAATAGCTTCGAATCATATCAAAAAATGGATCAGTATGGGTAATAGTTCCCATCGATAAATGCAATATCCATTTTGGTCACTATGTTCTTCTCACTGGTGGTTGCAGTTATCGTTTAGATGATTACTTAATTAATAAGCATGCTTTGTTGAACATAGATTGTCATGACAGTCAGTGTTTTGTATATTCTGTACTGGCTGTATTGCATTGTGTCGACAGAAATAGTCAACTGGCTCATTACAAGCATTATAAAAGGTCTTGGGAACAATAAATCTCGATGGAATCAGTTTTCCAACACCACTTACTGAAGTAAATCGTTTTGAAAAACAAAAAAAACATCGCAGTTAGTGATCCTGGTTACGAGAACAAAGCGGTTTTCCCCTTGCGTATTAGCAATTTGGAATCAGATCAGATTGTTAAACTGTTATTGTTGGATCATAAATATTTCTGTTTGATTAGAAATTTTAGGAATAGACGATGCAATTCAGCCATCACGATAAGCAATTACCAGCACCCTAAGTGGTATATGCAGACTTTGAATGATTATTACCTAAACTCAGTACTTGTCAACCTGACCCAAATTCTTAGTATGTGCAAAAATTAGGAACACACGTACCGTGTGGGTTTCCTTACGTCGTTGTTGATAACATGAAAAGAGCTCATTCGCATAAACTGTATAGGGGAGAGGGTTGTGTAGAAAAACTTTTTGAATGTCTGTTCTTTGTTCAGACTGAAATTGTATCCAAACTGTTTATAATCGCTCCCATGATTTACATGACCGATGATGAAAAGAGTTTTAGAGCAGCTACACATTGATATATTTTCAATACGTCGTTTGCTCTCCACAATAAGCGTGTACGTGACCACTTTCATATTTCTGGCTTATACAGAGAACAGCGCATCAACGTTGTAATTTATTATATAAAAATAAAACAACATTGCGCATTCTATTCCATAATCTCAGTTCCTACAATTTACACTTAATTGTATGCGCTTTGTCGTATTTTGGTGAGCATTCTGTGAAAATTATTCCAAAGAACACCAAACGATATCTATCATTACAAATAAGAAATTTATTATTTTTGGATTCGTATCAGTCCCTGTCTGCCTCTTTGGCCACATTAGTGAAAACTGTGACAGAATTTCCTTTAATGCAGACCATTTTTCCTAATACATAGAAGGATATCACTCGTAAAAGACAATATCCGTAAGAGTATTTTGATTTATTTTCCAAGTTTGAAAACAACTTCCACCAAAAGAGTCATTCTATTTTACATTAACAGACAGTGTCATCACTGATGAACAATATACATATGTCAAACACGTGTGCAATTTGCTGGATTGTCAAGCATTGGGTGATTACCATGATTACCATTTGTTAACTGATAGGTGCTCCTGGGTGACATTTTTCAGGCTTATCACACTATGTGGTTGAAATATTATTGACTAGACCCTATCCATTACTTTAGTCTTCCAGGTTTGGCGTGGGATGCAGCTTTGAAATTAATCAATGAAAAACTTGAGTTATTAACAGATATCGATATGTACATGATGTTCGAACGTGGGGTACGCGGTGGTGTCTCCACAGTATCGCAAAAGCTAACAATCCTTACCTGCCACATTATACAATTACGTCATACATCGGTATTTGGATAAAAATAATCTGTACGGTTTTTGCTTGATGCAAGCCTTACCATATTCAGGTTTTTGTTGGTTAACGGCTGTAGAAATAGCTATGCTCGACGTAACAAATAAACCTGAAAATGACACTGGATATGTTTTCGAAGTAGATTTTGGTTATCCTGGATACTTACATGACAAACATTCAGATTTTCCTTTAGTAGCAGAAAATCTAACAATAACTTCCAAAATGTTGTCACCTTACAACAAAGAACTGCATGCACTATTCAAATTACCAAATTCCACTTTATTAGTTTCACACTTTCTTCCCCGAAAAAATTATGTTTGTCACTATAAAATCGTGCAGTTCTATCTCTCGCACGGTTTGGTGCTTAAGAAAATACAGAGTTGTGACTTTCAAACAAAAAGCTTGGTTGAAACCGTTTATCGAATTTAACACTGAAAAACGACAACAGGCTACAACTAAATTTGAACGTGATAATTTTAAACTGGTGAACAATAGTATTTAAGAAAAAGAGCCTGGAGAACGTACGTAAACACGTCTTGATCAAATTGACAACAACATTAGCTAGAACGAGGAAATTATTAGCCAAACCCTCAGTAACATGGTTCCAATCATTAACTGATAAGTTAGGTTTGTTTAGACTACACAGGTTAAAAGTAATATTAAACAAGACAGTTCACTTAGGATTTGCTGTATTAGACCTATCTAAATCGTCGATGTTTTGAGTTCCGTTACGATTACATCATTCCAAAATATGGTGATAATTGTAAATTATTAACGACTGATACCGATTCATTCATCTATGACGTATTCACTGATGATTTATATCGGAGTATGGCTGAATCATGTCATTTATTTGACACGAGCAATTACCCAACTAATCATTTTTTATTTTCCAATGAAAAGAAAAAAATTTCCTGGAAAAATGAAAGATGAAACTGCATCCATACTCATTTCTAGGTTTGTTGGATTGAAATAAAAAATGTATATGGTAGAGTATGATACTACAATAAAAATGTTGGAAAAGGGATAAAGAAACCTGTTTTACGGAATCACGTAACTAGTGATGATTACGTACATTGTTTACAGGAACGACAACGCTTTTCCTATTCAATGACAAACATTAGAAGTTACGATTACTTGTTATTTACCATTGAACAAAGAAAACTTTGTTTAACAGCTAACGATGACAAGAGGTGGATCTTACCCTGTGGCATTGTTACAGTTCCTTACGGTCATTACAGCACACTCTAAATAAAGTCGTATCACCAGATAGTGTTGTTATTCAAATAAAGTGCTGGAACAATGAGGAGCGGTTTGATGTATAGCACAGATTCTGGATGGTGAACATGGCCAGAGCAGGATTTTTCATGCAACACGAGATAACAACGACTGTGTTGTTTGTTCCTACTGCGATTGGAAATTTTTTCGTGGAATATAACTGATCTGCCTTCAGAGTATCACAATACAATGAATCCAACTATCCCTTCATAAGATGCTATCGACATGGAACGAATACCTTATCCAAACTAACAAATATTTTTCCTGAAACAGCGCTCTATGGTAGTGGATGCGGGCGTGGATTCGATTGTAACAATCAACTTAGTGATCGTTTTTCCAAAGAAGCATTGAAACATTTGTAAAATTTTGTATCCTGTATGTAAATAAAAATTAATTGTAATTGTATTTACTTTCATGTATTTGTCGTTTATTGCTTTTATTTACTATATTACATAATATTTAATATCGAAATGTTATTCCATTCAGTTTATTCACACATAGTTGAAATAAATTAAACATAACCCATACACTAAAAAAATTAATAGATGTGTCAGAAGTGAGATTTGAACTCACACCCTCATTGGAGGATTAAATCATTTGAGGATGAGAACTTGTATCTGATGCCTCAGACCACTCTGACACAACCTACATAATGTTGAAAACTGAAAGATAACCATATAGGAACAACGTTACTTCCTTCGACCTCGTGTACGTGACTGGAATACTTAAGTACCTAAGAAATAACGTAACTTTTTTGGTGACCTTGACCTTCGACCATGCGAACGTGACCGGAATACATAAGCTGGTGCCATTCGCAGAATGGCAACGTCAGAGACGGTGTCATTCGGGACTTGGGGGAGTTGACATCGACACCAAGTCTGGACAGTATAGATGAAGAGCGAAACCTCTGTTGCGAAGTTACTGGAGGTCGCTCTGATGAGGCAGGAGCCAATCGTTAAGGTAGGCGTCCGAACGTTTGATGTTGATGCAAAAGGGCCCGGACGGATTTGAGCACTGTGGTGAATGCACAAGGAGTGGCATTGAGTCCGAATGGTAGTCACAGGAACTCGTAGACCGTGGCATTGTAAATAAATCGGAAGAGGTGCCAGATAGAGGCATGAAGGGGAATGTGTAAATATCTGTCCGCAAGATCTATACAAACCATACAATCCATCTGTAAAAGAGATGAGTTTTGAAGAACACTTGAGACATTTGGAAATGAGTGTTGTGTATGAACCGATTTAAAGGGCGCAGATTAAAGATGAAACGGAAATCCCCGTCTTTTTTGGACAAAGAAAAACTTGGCTTTAAAGCCCCAGCCGGTCGGGATGTGGAGAGCGGCACAGATCGCATGCATTGCAAGGAGACAGAAGATTTCGGTTGTCAAATGCTCAGTTTTTCATCGGTGCTCTGGACCATGGAAGGAACTGTAACGGTGGAGGGAAAAGAAAAATAATAGTGTGCGATTATGTTGAGGATGACGTAAATGTCAATGTTTGTGCTTGGAACGATGCCGAGGACCGGGGAGGGTTAGGTGACTGCGTTGATCTGGAGTTGTGCAGCGGCCATAGGGACATCTGTGCTTGTACACGAGGCTTTGTTAGGTAAGGGTAGCTGGTCCTGTCATGGTGGAGAAGGGCAGTGGTCGTCCAAATGAACTGAGGGCAGCAAAGTACCAACGTCTCGTTCCCCTGTGGTCGGTGTCCCGGTATGCGGGAAGAAAGGCTTTGGCTTGTGAGTTATATCAAGATGAGGTGCCATCTAGGGGATAAGCCTACGAAAGAGGGTGTCTGATTCGTGTAAAGGCTGGTTCCGGAGGATATGACGGTTGGAATTGTGTAGACTGGGAGCCGTGTTGAGTACTACATTACGAAAAACCTGGCTGATGAGTGAGGCCACTTCTCGTGTGTGCTTGGGCAGAGGGTCCGTAGGGAGATTCTCACAAATGGTATTAGCTGCCGTATTTAACACATTGGCCTGGGGTGCCGCACGGAGACTGAAACGGAGGTGGCGATTGTTGTAGCAGAGATCCGTTGTGGGAACCGAGACCTTACGAGGCAGGAAAAGAGAGGTACCGAAGTCCATCGTCAAGTCAGCCGTTAGAAATTCTGACTGGGGGTAGGTTTCAAAATTGCGCGAGTTGGCATTCCCTTCTCCTAACGGACGGAAGAACGAAGTCTCACAGCCAGATCGGGGGGAGGCGGGGGATCCGTGTCAAGTTCGAGGGGCGAACTGTTGCCTAGAAGGAAGGTCATTAAAAGAGTGGTCGATTGGTCTAGGACCGGTTGCTGACGAGGGCGGCGATCACGGAGACTGAACCCATAACACGTTGACAGGCCACGGTTCATGCTAGTGCCAGTGATGCCCGGGCATGGGTTGTAAAGAAAACAATCCGGGATGTTATTCTCAACAGTCTTCAATAGTTCTGGCAGTACAATTTCAGATGGGTCCGGGGCACTCTGGAAAGCAGGATCAAAATGTGCATGGCGAGAAGGCAGATCCCCTGAAGTGATCGATGGTGTAGGAACACTGGTTACCGAGGCAGAGTCATTCGAGCCGACTGGCAAAGGATGTGCTAGATGTGAAGAGTGGATTGGTTGAGAGGCTTGGGACGGACCGGCATCATCGGCAAGCCACCGGGGTTTCTTTATGGTAGAAACAACCCAGGTGTCCGTAAACGTGGAGGGACCAGGATGTTGCTTTCGCTTAAATGAATGGATAGGCAAATCTATTAATTTATGGACTCGTTCCTTGGATAGGGAACCGTCATGTTGAATGGGTGCGTGGGACCGTGATCTGGTGGAAACATGAGAAGAACGAGAAGCCAGGTCTACGGGTTCCTCTGTAGGGTACCGAAGCGCTCATTTAGCCACCGACTGGTGTGCCTTAACCTGGAGCTTTAGCCGGGCGTATTTTTCTTTTGCTGACAAAAGTTCCTTCTGTAGGCCTGGCAGGACAGGAGACCAGTGCAGCTGACCGCACTGGAGGGGAGACGAGGCTAGCATGTCTTGTGTTGGACCGGCAGACGTAAGGTGACGAAGGCGATGGTTCCAAAACGAAGGCGATATTTAAGTTACCTCAAGTACAGGTAAACAGATTAAGTTAGGATGCTAACATTAACATACTTGAAAGCAATAAGACTGAGGTATCTTAATTTTCTAAACTTCACAGGCTGATTTGCATATGAAGGTATGTTGCCTTAGGCAAATGCTGGCAAGTTGATTTGTGTTAACTTCCAACTTTCCCTTCAGTGGACTGTACCAAGTGTAGTGGCAATAGATTCAAATGGCTTCCATTTTGTTTCATTTGAGATTGCAAAAGTGGTTTGTCCCACTAAAACTTTCCAGCTTCAAGAGTGGTCAACGTGATGTTAGGTAGGCCCTACTTGGCTGCCTAACTTGGCGAATTTTTTGGTGTGTTGATATCACTCCTTTGAAGGGCTGAACCATTCCAGAACTTAACAGTCCCTTTTACCAGTTGTGGTTTTTGATATGATATCACTTTCTTTTTTTGTGTGTGTATTTGACTTTACTCAACTAGTCTGCAGTTCTGTAATAACGTATCACGTCAACAGTAGCTTGAGTGGTAATTTTTCTAATATTTTAATTTCATATCATTCCTTTGAGAGCCCGTACCATTTTCAACTTAGTCACCCCTTTATCAGTTTTTGGTTTTGTTTTAATATTTTTTTTAAATTTAGTTCATATCACTCCTTTGTGAGGCCGAGTCATTCTTAACTTGGTGGCCTTTTTACCAGTTTTTGGCTTTATTTTGACATTTTGTGTGATTTTCGTGAATTTGACGTAGACACAATTTCTTGCCCAACGTTGTTTTGCTTTGTGACGACACACTAGCATATGTCTAGATACGCGCATCAGTAAACACGTTGTCATTGTCCGAACTTTGACCGTCCAATCAGAGACGATGCCGACAATACTAACAATGGTTATAACAATACTTTCGTACTTACACTCCCTCCCACGACATACTCGTTACACCCCCAGGCTGTAAACCAGAAAAGGTACACAGTTCGTATCGTACTGCAGCCATTCGTTAAATTCCATAGCTGGAAGCCTTCCCGTTATCTCGGTAGGTGAATAATCACCCTATGGGATTAAATTGCGAATGGACGGTCTAGAAGTAGAAACGAGTAACTAGAAACACATTTCTAACGTTGAGGGTCAAATTTCGCATTGAAAGCTGCTTAGGTGACATCCCTATACAAGTTAATTTTTGTCAGGTGGGTCATTGCTCTCTATTTACCACAATTCTAGCTTTTGCGCCGCTTTATTATTTTCCCCAAGTACTTCAAAAGTGCCAAACTATGCTTCAGGATATAAGACACTGACACTATGGCGCCGCGCTACAATGGTTTACAACCTTGACAATTGAATTAATGTGATGTTTGTTGCGTAACTTGGCGCTACACAATAGCGTGTGTCTAGATACTAATCGTATGAAAAAAGATGACTGCTGTCCTCAAAATGTAACGAAAGCCAACCAAAAAAAAAGAGTGGACCAAAATCCTAGATTGGTGTTTCCATCTCATAATTACGAAAAAGAAAAAATTGATTTCATCAATTTGGAACAAAAATATCTTTTATCTAACCCAAAACAAAACTTGTTAAAGATTCCTGCCAAGCTTTTTGGTCGTGTGAAATCGTGATATAAAATGGTGCCAAGCTTTTCGGCCGTGTGAAGTTGTGATATCAAACGCCAAGCTCTTTCGCCAAGTTAATCCCACCGACTAAGACTTCAAACGTTAAATGAAATAATAGAAAATTGCGCAGTAATCAATTTTCGTATATTTCATTTAACCTTTGAACTATTACTCGGTGGGTTTAACTAGGCGAAAGAGCTTGGCGTTTGATATCACGACTTCAGACGGCCGAAAAGCTTGGCGAGAATCCTTAACAAGTTTTGTTTTGGGGTAGATAAAAACAGACTGTAAAAATACCTTCAGGTTACAATGTTGATGTGTTTGTTGTAGTGCAGTTTGGGGTGAGTCCATTATACACACATGGATAAATTTGAATCACAAAATAATATTGCTATATTTTTGTATGAAATCGAAAGAGCGTTCCAATTTATTTCAGTAAACGAGTTAATTGTCATGAAGTCCGATTATTACTAATCAATCGTAGGCATTAAACTAAGATTATTAGTACGAGCGGGTAGTCGAAGGTATGTTTGCCACTATTTTTTGATGTGCTTTCATTCAAACATGGCTTTAAATGATCATCTGATTCACCTTGAGAAATTTCAATGTGCATATAATTATGAAAATAATGGTGTACTTTAGCCATGTGACTCTTTTTGTATTTAGTTTCGTTCCTTTTTGTAGTTGCTATCTATTTTTATAGTTTGGAATTGTTCTTTTTTGGTAGATAGCTGTTCATCTTGTGGTTGATTTGATATGATTGATCTTTTAAAAGTTATATATTGCACTAAATACAGAAAATTTTATTTTAACCACATGTATTGTATACGTACCTATTTCTGTTTCTGTTTGTCTTTTTCACATGTGAATATATTTTTTACATTTAATAAATTTTTTTAAATACTTATTTCATGTGTGTTTTTCTTTATTTATTTTGTAATCTGTGTATTACTTACTGTCATAGATCCACTAGGTCATTTTAAACACAAGACACAATACATTGCATGAAAGAAGTTAGGGCTTAATTTTAGTTGGCAATGAAGGAAAATAATGTATTATGGGCAATAAGGCATTTTTTGTGGTATGAAGTCGATTCGAAACCGAACCCAACGTCTGGTCTGGGTAATTTTTTTTCAGTACCACCTTTTTTCCTTTTATTTCTGTTCCCATTAATGGCTCTTTACATTCGCCCCAATGCTGTGAGCATGGACTTCTAGTTACACTTATCCCATTACGCAGTCTGACGGATGGGGCCCATTTTTTTTTGATCGAGAGTATGAAGGAAAGGAGGGAAATCCGCAAAATATTACGTGACGCCTCTCCCTCCCTCTTCTAACCGGTTCCTCACCAACTGACCCACGTTCTGTAGCTATACTGAGACAAGCATTCTTTTTCATTTATATTTTATCTACCACGAGTGTACTGTTACGATTTGTTTTGTAGTAATGTCACGTGACGTGTCAAGACATGTTACTACATACACTGACTTGCTTAACTATGGAACCAACGTTTCTGCACCAGGATTGCATAAAGGTTGGTTGGATAAGAGCCAACAGTATCCTGTCGGTTTGTTTTTATGCTTGTAAAAGTGTGCACACATCCATCCATGCTATACTGGTCCGTTTTATTCGGTTCTGATTCGAAACCGAACCTACGACCATCTTAGATCGTTGTCATCTTGGGTCATGACGTCACTTCCGGTTGGTCAGGTAAGAACACGTCAGACCATGTATGTATACATGCCTTTTAAACTTTTCATGACATTCTATATTGAACACAACACCGAAACTGGCGCCATTTTGGGGCTCGGGCATCTTGGGTCGTGACGTCACTGCTGGTTTGCTGTTCTAGACCATTTGGCCAGGGACTGTCTCCTGTAACGTTACTTCCGGTCCACCCTGCGACATATTTACACTACTGATAGTCTTCACTTGTGTTTGTGGTGATAGGATTCACCAGCTGCAGTGACCAAGTTCTGAATAATTAAAGGGGAAACAATGAATAATTTGGTTTCTTTCCAGTTTGTATTTAAATGACATTAATACTGGAGAGGTGAACTTTTCGCCACTGTCCATCATTGTTGAGTGTCGCTGAGAGGTTTGGGCCACCATTTTGACAACTAGAAATGACAGTTCGGTTTCAATGGTTGTCCAATGCATTCGTTGTCATTGTAACACTTGACGGTAGCATTGCTGTAAAGCAACTGTTTCACAACGTTAAAACCAGGGATAACAATATAATAAATGCTAAAGCATTAAGAAGAAGAATCCTCCTTCGGAAACGAAAAATAACACTTAAATTCAGTGAGACTCTAGCAAAAGTATGAACTATAAGGCGTAATACTAACTCAAAGCATAACAAACGCAGAAATCGGACAGCAACAACCTGGCCTCGCACAAAATTAGAGTTACTGGTTTTAGGGATTTTCCTCTCTTAACTTGGTTTTGTACTGCATCTTACATACCTTTTCGTCTTGTTATACTAATAATGCAGATTTTTTTTACTCCTTAATTGTAACGTTAAAACTACTCCTAACACGTTTTTTTTTTCCTTGTTTCACTTCTGATTTTAATAATTTTGACTGGATTTTTTCCACTTTAAAATTATTCTTAGCATTAAGCCTTACATACCTTTATTCTTGTTACAATGATACTCAAAACATTTTGTTTGAAGAATGCTTATTAACATTAACAAAAAATGAATAAATACATGACACGACCCTGAATGTAAATGCAAACACCTAATTCAGATTGGCTCTCTTTGTTATGTTGTACTTACGGAACGGACCTAGTTATGTTGGCGCTTGCAGACCAGCACCTATATGAAAAGCAAAAAATGGCACACCTGGGCCACTTGTTAAAAGCGAAATCACAAAGATTGAATTTGGCGTTGGCACTTCCTTGGTGGACCTCGGCTGCCTCCCATTGGACAAGCAATGGATGTCACTCTTGCACCACATGCAAAAACGTGAATTGAAGTTGAATTTTGATTTTGAAATTGCATTTTGATTTTGCGCTTCGATTTTGATATTGTGTTTTGATTTTGGGTTTTTAATTTGAATTTGTGTTTTGAATTTGAATTTGTGTTGCGATTTTGAATTTGCATTTTGAATTTGAATTCACATTTTGGGTTTGAATTTGGGTTTTGATTTTCAATTTGTGATTTGATTTTCAATTTGGATTTGTAATTTGTTTTTGAATTTGTTTTTTGATTTGAATTTGCATTTTGATTTTGAATTGGAATTTGTTTTTGCATTTTGAGTTTGTATTTGCATTTCGATTTTGAGTTTTGATTTTGAATTTGCGTTTTAATGTTGAATTAGAATTTGCCTTTTGATTTTGAATTTTTATTTGAATTTGCATTTTGAATTAGAATTTGCCTTTTGAATTTGAATTTGTTTTTACATTTTTAATTAGTGTTTGAATTTAAAAAAAATTAAATTTGTAAATGAAAACAGTAGTTCTCTACTTGTAAACTGAAAAGTGTGGGGGCGCTTCTGGGCCACCACACTTGACTGCTTAAAGCTGGATTAGCAGTCAGGTACGGTAACAAAAGAAGGGAATACGATGTATTATAGAGTGGGTGCTTCTTAACGCAAAGAATCCCCCTCCTCCCAAGAAAGACGAGTTCATTCGTTATCAACAGGCTTAACAGCCAGCACCAGACCATTGCATTCTGATTAATCAACAAGTTTAACAGTAAGCACTACATCTATTTACGTGATATACGTGATCGGATAGCTGTTTAGAAGCCAATAGGTCCAGGAAAAAGAGTAAAGTTGGAGTGTCATGAAGGTGGAAGTATTGTCATTTTGATAGTGATTATAAAAATAAAATAAAAAGTTGCCACAAAAGAAAAACTGTGCAAGTAAAATAAAATGCTGTTCCATGAAACTCTTTTTTGAGATAGCCTCACGAAAAACCAACGCAGAAAAAAGACAAGATAAATCTAAAATTTGTTCAAGCCTAATTAGTTAGCTGATGTGATCCAAACTAGGACCCAACTCAGCTTAGTTTAACAGCCAACTGAGCAATTAGGTATGGGTTATAAAAAATACACACGATTAAGAGGTACCTGTTACTATAAAAACTTTTGACCATAAAAAAATACAACACAGGCAACACTCTAGCTAAAAATAAAACTGTTTTAAGGTTTTATGTTGTCTGTTGAATAATACAAAAGAAAGTTTTCCTTGCTTGCGTCCTTACAGAGAACTATCTTAACGATCGGCCTAGTTAAAACACCCAATCTATAATTATAGCTATACATTTGTACCGAAAATTACTGAAAATAAAGCAGCTTTAACAGAAGTTATAAATGGGACAGAAAGCCGATTGGGCTCGATAAGTGTTAAATAAATACAGATGCAAACCTATTTATGTTGCCTTTTGGACTTAAATGTCTCAGCCATACTGACATGGCCCTCATGTTTAGGCCATGTCAGTATGGCTGGCGGTAGGACTCCGGCCTTTGGTTTCAAAGGTCGTGGGTTCGATTCACCACTTAGGTAGTCTGACATTTAAGTCCAAAAGGCAACGTAAATAGGTTTGCATCTGTTTTTATTTAACAGAAGTACTTAAATTATTCTTGCGCTACTTCGTGGTATTGAACAGTACAGCAAAATTTCTTCACTGTGTGCTGTTAAGCTGCAAATCGTCGTAATAGTATAAAGATTGGAATAAACAAAAAAAGACACTGCACTACAGAAACAATACAGAAACGAAACTAGGTCCTATTGTAAATTAAATTAATAGATTTACATACATAAAAAATAGCAGTAGGTACGGCAGTCAGTTCATGTATACACCGTGGATCCATCTTTCTTCTAAAGTCACCGTTAGGACCAAACCCCTCCTCCCCCCTCACAAAAGAAAGGAACAGTTAAAAAAGTGTGCATAAAATAGATGAAAAAAATGTTATTCACTATAGTCGAGAAACGTCAAAAAAGCACTGCATTTAGTAGATAACTTCTTGAATAAAAGAAACGTGTAATCGTCTGTTTCCTTTTGTTGATAACACTTCCTGCAATGCAAAAATCAATCCCGCTCTTTATTCTAATATTCCTTCAATCCCATTTCGCATCTTTTTTTGGCCTTTTTACACAAACTGGTTGATGATTACTACCGGAATGCATACCGGAATGTAGTTTCTATCAGAGCGTTGTTACAACCAAGCACAGGATCTCCTGTCATTTTAATTATCGCTTTCCATGAGGCTTGGGCGGGTCAGGGGGAAGGGGAGACAGAGTGATACCCCTGTTCAAAAGTCAATGAGGACGTGCATAATTTTTTTAAAGTTCCTTTGATTTTTTTGAAAATCGGCCGCCTCTCAAGCTAAATTTCTGTATCGGATCTTTGTCAGGCCCTTAGAAAGAGTTTTTATTAAAGTTCTCTCCCTATGGTTCTTTTATTTTCTTATACTTTTGTGGCACCTAGAAATGTCTAAAACGTATTGTTTGAAGCCAAGAAAGTCTTAGAATATATAAAAATCCGTCGGCTCCCCCGAACCCCAGACCACATAGCTGGAGTGGAACGGGTCAGTCAGCAAATTTTCCCTGACTGCCCCCCCCCCCCAATAAAATGCCCTTTGCTACATTCCTGTATCCGGGGACCGATTGACTCGTTCACCTGCATTTATATTTTAAAGTTGAAAATTAGCTTAACGGTTCATCTATTACACACAAAAAACCTGGAGAAAACGTTAATAGCAAAACCATGAGTGATCTAGTCCAAAAAATGTCTCGACACAAACAGGGAAACGTAAGAGTGATAACAGTCCTCCTTGCCGGCAACTCTTACGACACAACTTACCGCTCAAAGGAAAAAAGGAGGACGTTTTAATGCCGTTATTTTAACAGCAAAATTGTCAGAGGTTTTTTTTATCATTTTCCAGCTGGCGTGAAGACTTTTTAGACAGGAAAACTCACGATTTTACTTTTAGTTTTTATTCTAAGTAGGTTTTTTTTTTTGTTATTTGCATGGAGTTTTTAGCCCTTTTATAACTGATTCACTTTTATTAAAACTATAGTTTTCGGAAGCTAATAAAGATGGCATATTGTGTAGTGGGATCTATGTAGACTTAATTATCTAACTTATATTAATTAAGGTAATTAAGATTAATCAGTACTTGTATATTAATTTAGGCATAAAATCTTGAATAACCTAATATTGCGCAATAATTATTTATCAAAATAATAGCGCATGACCTACAAATATCAAGACACACGCTAGTGTGTTGCCCGCCAAGATAAAACGATAACATCCAGATAATATGTATATATGAGCATGGCGACCATTAGACACGTTGTGTCTTTACAGCAAAGGGAGTTTGGCTGTTTTCAGGCATGTGAGGATAAATAACAATGCGACAGAAAAGGCTGAAACTTGTTTGATCGGGAGACTTTGATCGCCTGACAACATAAAAGTCACTGTTAGACCCATAGCATAACGTTTTCTTGTTGAAAAGACGACGTGAATAACGTTGATATTTGCCTAATTACGTACTACTAACTACTAACACTTTTTTTTTGTATCACGAAAATAAATTCTTCCATGCGGTAAATAAAACTGGTTCGTAGCTCATTTCACAGGTATTGCTCTGGAGATGTGCCCTTTTCATATGGACCTTTCTAATTGGTCAAGTGGTTCAGGGGTTAGGGAGCTCCAAAGGTCCAAATTGATTGTTTTACATCGTTTTAAACATTGTATTTATGCAACAATGCCAAACTGACAATTAAAGAAATTCATGCGTTTGCAAGGAGATACTGCAATACTAATAAAAATGCTAATCAAATGAACAAAGGTGACTGCTGTCTTTAAATTCTAACGAAATCAAAAAAAAAAGAAGAAAAAGAAATGGACCAGAAAACTAGATTGGCATTTCAAAATCGATTTCATCAATTTGGACCAATAATTACTGATATTTAATAGTAATTTTTGCAGGTTTTTCGTGCCTTGGTTCAAGAGGAGTAGAGCTACACGCACACACGCACCTTTTTTTCAAGTACACATTCAGTAATGATTTGTTACTTACATAAATTCGTTAACATAAATGCAGTCAAGTACAGGATGTGTTAAAATTCATTGCACTGTGACTGAGGTTGGTGTTAATGACCAAGCTGTCGACGCGCCATTAAGCGTCAATCCCCCCTCCCCCCATGAACGTTAACACAACAAGATAATACTGCTCAATTAAGACCAAAGGATAACGATGCCACTTCAGCTTATTCTTATAGTGAAAAGGGGAAAGAGAAGCTTGTGGATTCTGGACATTTGTACATCAAAGATAAGGCAACCGATGCAAACATATTCCGGAAATGTGATCAAGCACGCATCATTATTACAGCTTGCCTACATTTATGTCGGGAACTCTTTTACTCAATGTGTACTTAATAAAAAAAAGTCCTTTTTTTTTATAATTTTTGCAAATGGGGGGGGGGGGGGGCTATTTTCCTTTTAATGAAATTTAACAATCCTGTACTTGACTGCATTTGTGTTAACGGATTTATGTTAGAGAACATTTCTACTCAATGTGCACAAAAAAAAAGTGCGTGTGTGCATGTTCTTCTACTCCTCTTAAACCAAGGCATATACAAAAGATGGGAGTAGGACCAATTAAATTGAATTAAATTAAATTGAGCTTCACTTAGGCCTATTTTTGTCTCTGCAACTTGATCTTATGCCACTCAAATACACGAAAAAACTGCAAAAATTATAGTTAAAAAACTAATAACTGTTTAAAAAAGTTAAAAAAATTAATAACTTACATTTTTTTTTTAATGTGGAGGGCATTCAACCGTATGGTCAATTTTCGGACGAGCAATTTTCCCGACCATCAATTTTCTTGTGAGCAATTTTCTTAGCGAGCAATTGTCTGTTAGCAATTTTCAGGGGAGCAATTTTCAGCGAGCAATTTACCGGACACGTTCATAATGAAGTAAAAAAGTATTTTGTGAGTTAGTCGTCGTCTAGAGCTCCGACTGTCATCTTGTCCACCCGATGATTCAGTCCGTTAAGCCGAGCCAAGTGAGGCCTTTGAGTTAGGGGACTGTGAGCCGGTTTTCGGGGCAACACAGCTTCAGCAATAAGTATAACTCTGTATCGTTCAGATACAATACGTTTTAGCAATTGAGTTGATTTAAATTGGATAATAGAAAGACGGTAACATTGAGATAATAGCACTCTTAAAAGAAATTAGCTTAGGCTAGGATCTATTATTGCCAGAGTCCATGAACACGATCTCTCCTTTCCTATTCCGTTCTCTATAATTTTATTTCTCAGCACCTGAAGTAAATGCAATAATACTTTCCTCGTATTAATTTCAATACTTGCATTTAAATTATAAGGTTAAAATTAGCCAGGTAGAATAAAATTTACAACAAATTAAACAAGTTCAGTAATCAATCCTTGTTACAATAAACTCAAAATACTTTGTTGGTTAGAGCGTAAGTATTTTTTTTTTAAGTGTGTTTTGTTTCCAGCCTAGACAATTTGAGTTTGCTTTGGTGGATTTAACTTAAGTAAACCCAAACCAATGGTGTCAGATATTACTCACATGGCCTTTTGATTACATCTGGTGACCGGGAAAATAATTAAATTTTAGAGCGAATTATTATTATTTTTTTTTAGTTGCTTTTGTGCTTTGCGACTGACACCCAAAACAATGGTGTCAGAAATTTCTCACGTGGCCTTTTAAATTATTTCTGGTGACCAGTTCAAATTAATTTTCATTTGGATATTTTTTTTTGTCAGTGCGAATTTTCGATTTAAACGTTTTCAGTATTCTGTTTATGGATTTTTGGTTGTGTTTGTAGCCTATTGATAGTACATTTTGAGCGTTTATTGTTGCATAAAAGTACTATTCGAGACAAATTGGTTTTAGCAATTGCCGTTGCTTATAATTGATTGTTGCAATTGGAGGTCGTTGAACATCTATAACAATTGATGGTTAAATGGTAAATTGTTGGTATCATAACAACATTTGAGCTGTTGTTTAGATGGTAATTTTGAATAGAAACTGCTGTTGCTTGCAATTAATTATTTTGAGTAGATTCATTGAAGGCTGATAACAGTGGGATATTATTTTTTGGTCGTATAGCATACCTGAAGTGTTCATCTATGGTGCTAGGGTCATTGTTTTGATTGCAAATTTTTCTAATATACAAATGGTGAAATTTTATCATACCTAGAGGTCGGCCAAGGATTGCTCAAGGGGGCATAAGTCGTTCATCTAGGGGCAGGCCTATTATTAGAAAAAGGATAATTGGTGAATCTGATGGTTCGAGTTTTCTCACAGCTAGTATTCTTAAACATGTGAGGCATAGGCCTAAGCCTTTAAGCGATTCCGAATTTGACAATGTTGCTCATACTGGTAGAAATAATTCCCCTTCACCAGTGCATAGACGTGAGCAATTATTATCTTCTAATCGAAATGGGTCAAGAAATAATAGCACCACTCCTAGAAATAGGCCAGCTAGAGACAACCCCTCCCGGATTCGATCTCATGATCCTGCTGATCACAATACCAAACACGATAGTAGTCATGACGTGCAAAATAATTTGGGGTCTAATAATGGTAATTGTTACCTACTCGGTTATAGGCAAGTTCCGATTCTCGAATGAATGTTACGCAGCAAGCTATGGATAGCCAATTGGAAATAGTTAAAGAGCTAACTAAAGGTCTTAGGGCCCAAACTCAAGCCTCCGTTCGTGACAATGTTAAACTTAGTGAGGACATATGAGCTGCGAAGAAATCAATAAGAACATTTTGCCGGCCCACAGCCAGGCTGGCTAAAAATGGTTTCTTTCGCTGTAGAAAGTACTATACCTGTCAATTTTTAGCATTGCTGTCTCAGTGATGCTGTTGGTTGCTTGAGACTTGAATTGCCGCCTCAGTTTACCCTACCATGCATGCACATGCATGGTCCTCCCTATATAGGAGTGGCAACTACGAGGGCTCGTCATCTCTTTGTTTCACGGTTACGTCAAAAGGTGGCACGTGAGGGGAGGCAGGGAGGGTTTTAAGGTATAGTACTTTCTACAGCGAAAGAAACCATTTTTAGCCGTCCTGGCCGGGGCCCGAAAAATCTTCTTTCCTTGCTGTGAAAGTACTATTCCTGTCAATTTTTAGCATTGACAGGCTGACCTCGTCAAATTAGGTGGCGGGCACCTTTTGACTGAGTTCCCTGGGTTACTGAGGCGGTGAGTCACCTAAGTTGTCAGCAGAGGGCGTGTGGGTGCCCTTGCGAGGCATCGTCCTCCCCTTTGTTAGATTTGGTGTAAATAATCGAGCTGATTACAAAAAGAGGGAAAGGAGGTGACATTTACCTTTGGTAGTTGTTGTAGGTGGATCTCCTCCAGAATGATGACGTCTACACCAACTTGAAGATGAGGAGGCAGGTGGATTGCAGGATCACAGCAGACTGGGTGGTATGGCAGAGCACAGATTTGGAAAAGTGAACGGATTGTTCTCGGGAGTTGGGGATGCGAGGTTGAGCAAATCAAGTGGTCACCCTCAATGACAAGCTTGTGTTTCATGAAAGGGAGAGGCTGGTCCAGAATTTGAACTTTAAGATACGGGGGGGGGGGGTAGGATCTTCCGGGCTCAAACTTTATAAAGTTGGGGTTTTTTTTTCAAAAAATAGGGAAAAATGTTGCGGGCCGTACCTGATATCTGTTTAGCGTATCGGGGGGGGGCGGGGGCCAAGAAGAGGCCTGAAAGAAGTTAAGTTTGGCTAAGAGTGATAAAAGAAGAAAACTTGTATCATTATATAAATATATACACATTTTTTTTGGGTGGGCCCAGTTCGAAAGAGGAAAAAGAGTGGGGCCCAGGTATTTGGTGGTTTGGTTTACTGTGGAAGTGGGTTAGAATGTAAACCTAGGCAGTAATGACGTGCCTTGGATCTACAAGGTGTGCATGGGATTTCCATGGACGGGGTTGTTGAAAGTGGATCCATGTCCGGGAGTAATGGAAGGGAATTAGCAGCATTGTCGAACTGCCATAGTGAGTAGGCTAGCAGGTAGTTGCGAAAGTGTTGTGTTTGTTATGGCCTTCCATGAGTTCAAGATGTGGGAGTGGGTTAAATCCTGTAGCGTAGCTGGAATTGTAGTCGTGACTGATAAGCCGTGATCAGTGAACTCGACTGGGCGAGTGGGGAAGTCCTGTTTCAGTCTTGGATCCCTTAAGAACGAGGACAGAGCAGGATGTTGAAAGAGAGTCGCTGATGGTCGGTTTTGATGCAGATCGTCGATTCCGTGGAGTTTCCAAGACCTGGAAGATGGAGGAACGGCGGGGTCTTGTTGGGTGGTTTTCTTGCATAACGCCTCAGCTAGTTCCAGGTCATTGAGTTGTTTCAGCTGGTTTGAGTTTTGGATCTTTGAGACTGATTTCCTTGGTTAGCTTAGCAATTAAAGCGTGTTGCTGAACAAGAGAGTCTTGAAGGTGTAAAAGGTAGGGTTTCACTTTCTTTACGTTGAGAGCGTACTGCTTTCGAGCGCGGATATTGAGTCGTAACTTGTGGCGTAAGTTGAGTATTATCTTGTCACAGTCGACTTCAATCGGTTCTTCAGTGTCAAGGCCGTAAAGAGGCGAGTTGCGGTCTGCAGGAGTGTCATGGACCTCTTGAGCGAGTGGGGATTCGGATGGAGGAACGGACACAATTGAAGGTGAGGATGCCTTGACTGAAGGGGAGTCAACGCCATCTCCGTGATGAGGAGAAAGTGGAGTGGCGGGAACCGTGGTCAAATCGTTGGCTACGGTTGAGAGATCTGGAACATCTTCCATGAGTGGTGAGGAGGGAGCAGTAGTGTAAATATGTAGCAGGCAGGGCCGGAAGTGACGTCATAGGTCACGTGACCAACCGGAAGTGACGTCACGACCAAGATGGCGGCGTCCATTGGATGGCCGTGCCCCAAAATGGCGTTAGTTTCGGTTTCGTTCATGCACTGACACATGTGACGTCATAGATCACGTGATCAACCGGAAGTGACGTCACAACCAAGATGGCGGCGCCCATTGGTTGGCCGTGCCCCAAAATGGCGTTAGTTTCGGTTTCGTTCAAGCACTGACACGATAGGTTAAAGGACAAAAACATAACAGAGACACCTTTCCACCACCCCTCATACAGCTAAAGGAATAGTCCAACAGCATGGCAAAGAATGATCATGAAAATATATATC
>JAHWFP010043471.1:0-11470 GCA_023313725.1 Lithobius niger | reverse complement strand
CCCCCCACCCCCAGCCAATGGAGTGGCCCGTCATCTCCTTGTCCCAACCTGACTGACAATGACAGACGGCCATTTTGTTTATCGGCGGGCCATTTCTGGAGGAAGTGGTGGGGGAAGTGGCGGCCGGACCAGTCTTAGATGATCCATAATTCACGACGATATGGCTGTTCACGGTGGATCAACGTCATTCCAAAGAAAACACTGTAGTGACAGGGATGTTGCTGTAGCTGAGGACGATGATGTAGAAGGACTTCTGAGGGGGATCGAATTTTACGAGGTACATAAAATGAAACATTGCGCGAGGAAAGGGAGATAGAGCAAAAGAGCCTTGTCCATAACTCAGGGAGCAAGATGATGCACAATGCAACAAACTGAAGGAAGAGGCGTGTAGGGGCAAATGGAAGACAAAATATTGGGAGAGGGGGAGATGTGAGGCTGAAATTTCTGACTATAAACTCATTTGTTTCCAAAAAAAAAATGAGGAACCTTTTTTCTGCTATGTAAAATGGGAGGTTGGACGAAACTAATAATACAAGTAGTTTACCTACTTTTATTAAACCATGCGCAATGGCTGTGCCGTGACGTCACCATGGGTTAGCCAATGACGAACGAGAACAACGGTTGTTTGGCCGTCTGATTGGACTAGCCCAGTCACGTGATATGCACGTCCCAGCAAACAGCCATGGCGCGTGGTATAGGCCACTAAAAAATAATTAAGTGGTTCTCGGGAGTGGTGCTGAAAACAAATGACGCGAGCGGGCGGTGTTTTTTTTTTTTCACGTTTTATTCGTGATTTTTCAGATGCGGGCGATGGCATTTTTTTATTTTACCAAACAAAACGAAATCAGTAGCTTACATTTCGTTGTGGAGTACAATATCTTTATCTTAATGCCAGGATCAACGTGCAAATGTTGCACATTTGATAAAAGTCATTCTTTATCAAGTTTTCAGTTGTGACATGCCTCTAAACGACCCTTAGGTTCGTTTCGAGGGGGTCGTGTGGATGGAGCAGAGAGCTGATGTGGTCATCGGCTCCAGAAAATGTTTGGTGAAAGTGCTGATGCGTGAGCGGAATTTTTTTTTTTTTGAACAATGTTATAAAAAACGTTTCATGCGTTTAGAAAAAAACTCACGAGAATTTTTAGCGGCCGAATTAGTTGCGGCCGTATTAGTTAGCGGCCGTTAGCGGCCGTAATTTTTAGCGGCCGTATTAGTTTCTTGTCACACCCCGTTTATCCGACTGAGGTCCATTTTTTGGAATCAGACTAACTTAGTGTTTCTTGCACGCGTGTTTCTCCAGATGAGTTAAAAACCAACCAAGTTGCACAATGTTAGGTGGGGTGGGGGTGGGGGGCATTCAGGCTTAATGGCGCGTCGACAAATAACATTTCCTTTAAGGTTTCAGATACTGCAGTGTTGTTGCAGTATTTAGTCCACGTGAAACCGTACTGCCGTAATCACATGCTTTTACCGTTTTTAGGCGAAGCCATAGGCAACGGTCGGTGATTGGAGAAAGCAGACATTGTGACAACCAATCCAAATGCAGTTTTTGTATATGCGCTAGCGCCTCCACGTCCATTCTTTTTCGTGGCATTAGTGAAAAATGGGTAGCATGTTTATTTTTGCCACAGTATCAGTGAAATAGGACAGAGTTCATTCATTGCATGAGTAACAATGAAAAAGGGCGATTGGCCGACAATGAGAAGGGTAATGTCCATTGACGGTAACAATCAGATTCAAATAAAATATTTTGACGTGTATTGTTGACAAAAAACTTTGAGCCATCAAACTCTGCCCCTAGCAGAGACAAACGCTAGCGCGACGACAAACGGGACATTGTGGAAACACCGCTTTCTACTAGATCGGTGCATGATACGGCGAGTGAAGAAAGGCAGCACTGTTCGTAGTTTGAAGTGAATACAAGCCCTTATACCACGGCTGTGACGTCACGTTAACTCAATGCTATGCTAATGCTGAATTTCCGTGGGTTAAATCCCGTTAACCGTGAGTGAAGGTGTGCGTCATCGCAAAAGGTGTGGGTTATCAAGTTACCCCACATTTTTTGCCGATAACCCACACTTTTGACACTTCCGGATCACACGACCGGCAACGCACACACCAACAACCAAATACAGCGTGCAAAAAAAAACGTAAAGCAATAAAAACGTACAAAAGGAATTACTTAAAATGTAAAACTACACTCTCACATGTCTGGCCCATATATAAGCTTATTCACTTCGCGTAATTCCCCCCCCCCTTCTCCCTCCACAAACTAAAATGCAACGACCTTCATTCATACCGATACCCTTTAACCGTACTTTTTTTAATAATTCTCAAACTACAAACGCACAAAATGAATTACATACCTTCCCAGAATGTACCAGCACAATGTATTTCTATCCCTGTGTCTTCTTATCGAAGTTTTTTCATTCCGAAAAACTTCGAAAACCCTAGCGAACTTCCTAGAGTGAAAAATAGCGAAACGATGCGTTCGTCACCTTTCCACCCACTTCCCCCTCCCTCCACAAACTTGACGCAAAGGACTCGTCCGTCTACCAACCACTCCACCCTCCATAAACTAAAATGGAACGACATTCATTCATACCGAGATACTGATTGATCACCGCTTTATTGAAGCAATTTTCACAAAACACAAACACTTTTTAATTTATACGAGTTAGCTTGACGTCCCAACCGTGGTATAAAACACTTATAGGTAAGAATTGAGTGGTTATCGATTTTTAACCCACGGCTGTGATTATTGGCCCAGCTTGAGTATGCAAAACTCTCGGGCTTCGCCCTCGACCTTTGTATGCTCGAGCTGGGCCAATAATCGCAGCCGTGGGTTAAAAATCGATAACCGCTTGATTCTTACCAATAACTATTATAAAAATGTTGCACAAAGATGCAAAATAACACAACGTTTCGGGGATTTCATGCACTGCGTTTTCAAGTGCAAATAAAATCAGCTGAAAAGCATCATACAAGAAACAAATTTAAAACGCTAAAAAAGTCATGGTATATGCAAGCACAAGACACTAAAAATGCTATGTTAAAAAAAACGAAACCTAAGCCTTACTAGTTCAAGGAAGCGCTTGCAGGATCGAGGTCGTTCTATTTTTTTTTACCTTATGTTGATCTGTGCCGACCAGGAAAGTTTAGGTTTCGTGTTTTCACAAAAAAATTTTAGCGTCTTGTGCCTTGCATACAGCATGACTTTTTTAGTGTTTCAAATTTGTTTCGTGTACGATGCTTTTTGGCTGATTTCCTTTGCACTTGAAAACGCGGTTCATGATATCCCCGAAACGTCGTCTTATTTTGCATCTTTGCCTTCTCTTGAAATATGTTACGCCGACAACGCTAGTATTATAGTACTGTGTGCCTTAGACGATCCAGTAATGACTGAATAATAGCAATTGTGTACCTTGCAGTTGTTGTTGATTATATGGCATCTTTCAGTTGATATTACTCATCGGACTGGCAGTACGCACGCAAAACTCTGTAACACTGAGTAATTCAGCCTTCACAAGAATTGTGTACTGTCAATGCGTACTTCCGACGGAGTTTGTGTACTGCCAGTACACTGATGGTGTACGGCTACAACATCTGTGAGCTGAGTTTCCAAGCAAGCTCAGTCTCCAGTGATGCGCACTGTTAGCGTACAACGACCTCAGAGAGAGCTGCACGTTTCATTGGTGCCTATCACGGTGAGCCCTGTATTTGCTCATTAGAAAGAAAAAAAATAGGCATTTCTTGATAACTCTTACTGTGGGGATATCCAGTTGAAGTCTAAACTAGCCCCGCGAGTAGCTAAACTTGGATATAACTAGCCCGCGACCTGGGAGTTAGTGGATTGGAGAAAAAAGTTGGTGATATCCATGTTGGACTAAGTTGGGGTTTTGTTAGCTCTTTACTCCTTAGACCTCGACCTTTAGGCTAAATTAGCCCTCGATATACTTATGTTAAAATGTTGTTAAAGCTCAGGAATAACGCTAATCCTTGATGGATATCACCGCTTTTTACATCTCGGGGCTAACTACTTAGTATTAAGTTAGTCCTCAACCTACAGGCTAAATTTTGCTTATCCTTCAACTTATTTCGTGATGGATATCACCATTTTCCCTCCGAGCTTAACCCAAAGATTAAGTTTAAACCTCAACTGGATATCCCCACCGTGAGGACTATGACCTTTTGCCCTGTATATTACAACACAACAAAATACAACACAAATTGGGCGATAAGTTTGTCCTCCTGTTTGGAATTTTAAAATTTTTTTCAGGAGGTACAGATTTACGATAAGATATAGATTTGAGGTTTGTGTACCATCTCTGTAATGTGCGGCGCAGTAGCAACCCGGACTATACTGATGAACTGTGAATTGAGACTGGCGCTAATGACCTCGTTGTCGACGCGCCATTGCACCTCAACCCCCCCCCCCTCCCTTTCCCACAACACAAATAGATGAAACACAGTGGACAAGAAAATGCTTCAGGGAGGCGTAATCAGTTCCTTTTATCCACTACTGTGTCAATATTCTTAACAACACAACACAAATTCTCAACACAAATAGCAAACGTCGAATGTTAAACTTTTCGTGTTAACGGAAATTTTTACTGTCCACCTTCTCCCTCTCCCGCAGCTAAAATAGAACGGCCCCACCCAGCAGGGGAAAAAAATCGAGCACAAAATATATACGACGGCGCCTGCAGTACATTGGACGTTCAGGCTGTCCTAAAACTTGTTCAAAAGATGTGGAATCTGTTTTTACTCTTTCAAAAAATTTTACGACACCCTTTTATGGGCTTCGCGCAGCCATGTAACAGATCTTTGGACTGAATTGAACGAAGGCAAGGAGCTTTCGTGACTTTAGAACTTGCTGTAAATCTCATTAAAACGCAACATTAAAGAGAATCGCACTAGACTGACTGACGCCGGAATGCAAAGGCAATACCGTAAACTAGAAAATAACAGAATGGAAACAATCATATTACAGAATGATCGAGGGCTCCAATTTCACGATTTAAGTGGGGGTGAAGCTCATTATTTCAATTCTACGAAGAATTAACAGAATGTTGAGTTTCGATTAGTTTTTTAAAGTAACAACGATTAACTGTTACAACTCCAAATCGGAAAATTTTATTCATTTATACCGAATTTACAAATCGGAGAATGAGCTACTAGAAGTAAATCAAAGAATCGCACTAGACTGACCAACGCCGGAATGCCGACGTAATACCATAAACTCGGAAATAACAGAATGGAAACAATTTTGCAGAACGATCGAGGACTCCGATTACACGATTTAAGTAAGGATGAAGATCGTTATTCCAATCATAAAGATTTAACAGAATGTTGAGTTTCGATTAGTTTTAAAGTAACAATGAATAACTGCTTACAACTCAAAATCATCCACATTTATTGTGTGCGCGGTGTATCTTGAGTCCTGCAAGTATTTTGTGAGCGGCTACGTGTTCCTGGATGGGGTGGCTTTAATCGATGGCCGCCATTGTTTTTGTAACCATCTTGGATATCAACAAGGCACTCTGCCACTGAAAACGTACAATCGATTATCTGTGTTCGTGTTGCGGAGAACTCAAGATAGGCCGCGGACACTATAATTGGTTAATAAAGAATTTACAAATCAGAGAATAAGCTACTAGAAATTAATAACATGGTAAATAGCATTGTAAGCCGTGACTTTGTGCACTTACGTTTCATTTGCGTGAGGGGAATCAAATTTGAACCGGCGAAACAGCTCTTCACTGAAATACTTCCTCACTATCTACTTTTCCAGAATCGAATAAGAGACAATGTGAGTAGAGTGACTGAAGCAAAACTCGATCCACTTGTTGATTGCGGTTGGGGCTGGTCCCATGCACGCTATTTACTTTTCATCTTCTTTTGTGAACAAGCACCCAATTTACGCGCCGAAAATTATTAATCTGTGTATTAAATATCTTGTTGTGAGTTTGGCCTAGCCGGAAGGCTCGAGTTTTACTTCAGCTACTTTACCACTCGAAATGAAATCGTCGTAAAGGAGTCAACTGTAGTTTTGTATACTCACAGTGATTTCCGCGCATCGTTCAGGGAGCTTTTTTTTTGCAGAGATGGTCTTTTCCACCGTGAGATACGTTCGGCAGCTGAAAGCTGTCGGTATCGAAGTATTGAACCTTTTTGTGCTACCTAGATAGGCGTTAATCTTTAGCGTTCCTTCGAATCAAGTGCTAACGAATAAGAATACTGATTTTCTACGTTATTTCTCGTATTTTTTTCCCTTTTAATCTTTTTCTATCTTCAGTTACACTATTAGTGATTTATGCGGATTTGCATTTGTATTCTTCAAACTGTATTAACCACATTTTACTCAGCACATGTAATATTTGATAGGGGACATTCCAGCCTCAAAGGAAATGGGGTTTTAGAGCTTAATTTAGCTTGCTGCCAACCAGGAAAAGCCAAAAAAAAAAAAAAAGGAGTACGGGTGTTGAACAAGTAGTGAGTATTTTAATGCGCTCCGCTAATGCAAGGTGGGCCGATGGCGCAGCAGTATTGAGCATTGCCCAGTAATCCTCGATCGAAAGTGACACACAAGGTGTGTGCAGGTGTGTGCGTCACCTCCATCGATGGTTGGGTATCGTTGATTACTATTATAAACGGCAGATGGTCTGCTTGTTGAGTTTTGAAATTTTTACTTTGACATTGTTTTGCATTATAAGCACAAACTTAGTGGACGTAAAATTAGCCGTAGCGATTGGTGCACACCTCTAACCATGTGACATCTCTACGTACGGATACTTGTCCCATTAAAGACGCCCCTGACTCACTTCATTGAGTTTTCTATTGTTTTGCCTTTGTCAAGTTTAGTGTTACTAACTTTGTACCTCCAGGATGTCGTTCATAAGCTCGTGATGAACTTTCCCTAACTTTTCCCGGTTTTCCAGACCGATCGACTGATATTTTCCCCTGATTTTGTTTTCGGTGCAGTGTATAGGACTAAAAAAAATTGTCCCTTTTCACTCCCGTCGCAATAACTATATCGTGTTTCTTTGCTAAATCAAAAAAAAATCACACTTCCCTAACTGGTATTGGTAAAATAGGAAGACCATAAACTAAACGAAACTAGAAAAGCACTTAACACGTAATGTCCCGTAATGTCGCCTAAGAAGTTTTGTTTTATCCGAAATGCAATAAAAATAACTTGATAGGACTGTTTTAGCTGAAGGAGGGTAAATGTTTTGCAATATAAAAACTAATTACGAATTAGTTAATCTCTACACAGGCGTAGGAAAAAAAACTTTCCGAAAAATGTTGATATTTTCTGACTTCCAGTATATGTTTAACAGATTCCCTGATTTTTCCCTGAACTTTCCAGATTTTCCGCGTAGAACGCCACCCTGACCTTGTAGCTTGTCAGCCTGAAATTGTATCTTTGCCTGACAGAATAGTGCGTGATGTAAATTGCCGGATGCAATATTGTTGCATAACCCTTTCGTCCTTCGTACATGCCTCCAGTTGTTCACTTCATACTTCCTCCTTGCCTGTAATTATGCAGCAAACCTGGTACGTAAAAATTTATTGAAAAAAACAAGTATCGACGTGCAACTGGAATCAACTATTTACAATTTGTAAAAACCTAACAAATTTGAGAAAAACCTGATAAAAACCTCAACAATTTGATAAAAGTGCTATGGCACTTTCATCATGGGCTGCACGAGTCATGTAGCCTCTTTCCAAACATGCAGTTTGCATTTAGATTAGTTACGTCCTGCGGTTTTGATATTATTCTCCCAATAATAACAGCAACAGTTTCTGTAAGTAAGCTGTTCTATTAACAAGAGGAGAAACTCTGAAACCATTATCTTTTATTAGTACACAATATCTGTGTATACACGAGGTCATTCCACCAATACATTGAACACGCTGTGCTTTTGAGGGGAGGGGGGTTATCCCTCCTGAATGTCATTGTTGTCGTAGGCCACTTTCGGTACGTCACTTGCTTGTTGATTGTCACCATCTTGATAGTGTTCGGCGTCGTTTCCATCTTCCACGAGGCAGAATTGGGCGATAAGTCTGTCATGCTGTCGGGGATTTTTCAATTTTTGCAGGAGGTACACATGATAAGATCTAGATTTGGAGCTTGTTTGACATCTCTGCAATGTGTGGTACAGTGGCACCCCGGACAACAGCACTGTGACTAAGGTTGGCGCTAATGACCTCGTTGTTGACGTGCCATTAAGCCTCAACCCCCCTCCCTCATAATCTCAGCCTCATGCAAACTGCGAACTGTCATTGCACGATTTAAATACATTGTGAGTATATAAAAAGTACACAAACGTGTACTAATGCTAGTACACAATTCATGTTGAGGTTGAGCTGCGACACAGTGATGTGCATTATCATTGCCGAATGTCGTGCGATTGTACAGCACTGCCAAGTCACAGCCAATAAAATACAGCATCTTCGATCTAGAAATTGCTGTCAATACTCCAAACCAACGATATTCTGAAATTCCTTGAAGTATACCCTCATAGATCGAGCAATTTTTTACGAAAGAAAAAAAAAACAATCCAGGAAAAGTCGATGGTGCTATCGATTTTGCTTCGACAAACCTTTTCACGAACCCTTAAAAGTAAAGCCCTGTTGGACGTCATTCTGTTGCAGTTTTCTGTCTTTGCGGTGTCAAGAATTGAATTTTTTCTTTGTTTTTTTTCTTTTTCATCGTGTGTGCATCGACACAAACTGACACAAAAAGTGACGAGTCACCGGGTTTGAGTGGGAATCCAGCGTCTGTCTACCAACGAATGACTTGCACGTTAGCAGTGTTGGCTTCACCTTTATCCGTGTGACGCCTCCACCACCACCACCGTCATCACCACATCCACCACCCCATCCTTCCTCACCCTCGAGACACAGGCAATTCGTCGATTTCCAAGCCTTTACTTGTCATAATTTATGATTCTTCAGTGCCTCTTTTCTCCTCTTACCATTTCTTTAATTTTTTATTTCTGTTTTTCTTCACACCCCCCCCTTTTTCTCAAAAACTCGAATTTAATCTGACCCATTTATTGCGGCAGCGTCTTAAATTTATCTCGATGCTAGATGCGGTTTGCTGCGTCGGCTCGGATCTGGTCGGCCAGCGAAGAACAGTTCTCTCTCTCTTTCGCTCCCCCCGCCCAACCCTTTCCTCCTGCCAACCCACACTCTAAAATTCAACGTGCATGTGTATGAACTGAATTCTAGTAAGTAGTATATGTTACGTCGGCGGCCGGCCAACCCAAACCATCCGGACCAAGGCAAGCCAAGCCAGGCAGCAGCTTTCACGGATTTAAGCCCCGCCAAAATCCAAAATAATGTGTTGGGCTTGGCATAATAGCCTAAAGCTGCAGGCGCGTGTTAGCATTATTGGGGCAAAACTTGGATTTTTTTTGGCTAAAGTGTGAACTGTGAAAACTAAATTTGGGTTACACCGTGTTTCAACGTGGTGAAATGAAACCAGCAAATTAGTGGAACATTTCTAATTCTTTTAAAACCTTATTTCTCTTTCATCCGTCAAGGTATTTTGTTTCGTGTGCTAATAACCACTTCGTATCAGTTAGACGATGGCGTTCCGCAACAATAAGGTAAAACTTTCGCTGTTTACCCGAGTGGCGAAGCCACGAGGGCAATAAAGTGACAGTCTTACCTTATTGTTGCCGAACGCCACCGTCTAACATGTTTGGACAACGACGAGTTGAATCTTTAGTGAAGGAGCCATTGTTGCAATAAAGCGACAGTGTTAGTGCATTGTTGTCGAACCATCGTCGAACATATTTGTACAACAAAGATTTGCATTGTTAGTAACCGCGCCATTATTGTGATATCATAACGAGCCATTGTTTTCGGGACTGTTCTTTGCTCCAACTCCGTTTTTAAAACTTAATAACTGCAAATAAATGCCTTATTTGTTTATTTTAATCAATTTTAACTCTTTCCTTTGGGTCTTTTTTCAGCTGTAATGAATGTTTTATTTTGGAAACATTGACACGCAAATATTGATAGCAGCAGTAGGTTAGATTTACTTACATAAGTAAGAACCTCACGCCTTCGTTTGCTATGCCTAGAATTCTTTTTCTTATCTTAAAAATAAATAGTTGTTAATTTAAAGTGTGAAAGTTTCATAATACTTTCGAAACGATTTGGGATACGTAAATATGGACAGCGATTGTATTTTTACTACTTAATTAAGAACCAAAGACCTTTGTTTTCTTACTTACGTAAGTAAGAAACCCATGTCTTCGTTTTCTTGCTTACGTAAGTAAGAAACCCACGAATAGCCGTGGTTCTTAATGAAGTAAGAGGGATGATGAATCTGAGAAGCGTTCAAAAGGTAACTGTCACTTGCTGATCATTAATTACCGAACGCTGTAATTATTTGATAATTATTGGTAATTACGTAATGAGGTGGGAGGTGCTGTCTTTATAATACTATTTAACAAAATAGTGCATTTCGAATTGTATTATAAACTTACGCTGACTTACTCCGCTTGAAATTAGTGAAAAAGGGGACCCATCCTTCTTAGTCAAGTTGCAGTTGTAATAGTGAATTTACGAAACCATCCAATGGGCTGTTATCGTGTTGGTAACCCACTTTCTTAACGTAATCACATTGTTTATTTTTCCATCTTCGTAAAGATGTCTTCTTCTAAAGTGTATGCGTTGTACGACGAAAAAAATGCTTTATTAAAAAACACAGTTTGTACTACAAAACAGCTTGCGTTAGTCATAAGGAAGTAGGCAACATCAAATCGCCCAAAAAAGACGTCTCTTCATTATTCGGATGGGAATTTTGTGAAACCGCCACCCTCTCTGTCTATATACTCCTTTGCCATTTCTGGTCCCCGCGATAGGCATCTGTGGCTTGTTCCAACGGACGCCTTTCCCGCTCTACGTCTGGGGTTGCTCGCTGCTTGGCAATCCTTGTGGGGAAAGAAAAACAGCAATCAGATGCGGGCTATTAATTTTCCAGGAATGGCACTCGGATTATCGCCGTAGTCGTCGGGAAGAGGTGGTGTTTGCCCACTTGAGTATTGCTCACACCACCCTTAATCATGGCTTCCTTTTGAGGGGGGTTATTGACAATCATTGACGTCGACGTTCACTTACGGTCCGTCACTTGCTTGTTGACTGTCACCATTTTCGCGGTATTTGTTGCCGTTTCGATTTTCCACGAGACACAGCGCGTCAATTGGGCGAGAAGTCTGTCCTCCTGTCCGGGATTTTTTATTTTTTTGCAGAAGTTGCAGATGTATGATAAGAACTAGATTTGGGGTTTGTTTAACATCTCTGTGACGTGTAGCTCAGTGGCAACCCAGACCACTGCACTGTGACGAGGTTCGCACTGAAGAACCTAGCGTCGACCCGCCATTAAGCTTCAATTCCCTTCTCCACATTAAAATAAAAATCATGGCAGTGGTAATTTTTAGTTTTAGTT
>JAHWFP010043470.1:0-16204 GCA_023313725.1 Lithobius niger | reverse complement strand
GTACCTCCCGTACCAACAGTATTTTTTTTAAGTAGCCTAATCAAACTAATTAAGGTTGGAATTTCATTTACATAGCCCCTCCCCCTTCCAAAAAAATACACATAAAAAATAATCACCAAGTAGGCTACTGAACTTTGAACTCAATTTTATTTTTCTGTTGGTTCTTACATGGTTGTAGCATCAAAGTTACACAAATTTTGCTCCACTTTTGTGCATTGTTTAGAATTCGAATTTTACCATTGTTGATCTTTAACTGATTATTACACTGGTTTGAGCCCTGCAACACAAGAACTGACTGAACTGCAGTATAACCTCGTTAATAAGAACTCGGATGAAAAGAATTCCCGCTTAATAAGAACTTTTTTCAAGATTTTGGTTGGTCAGCTACTCAGTCAGTACTAAATATATACGGCTTTAACGAACTCTGTTAATACGAAAGTACGGATAAGACGAACAAATATTTACAATTCTAGCTTATTTTTACGAATTTGCTGTTCGTAACGATTTCTTTTTCCTCCCCCTTGAATTTCGTTTTGTTTCACGCAATACATCAATCGCTATTTGACTCCATCTTGGGAAGTGAAAAGAGTTTTGTCCGTTTGCGCAAACGCGAAGGTCAAGGACGAATGAAAAGAAAATCCCATATACCGGTAGGCTACATTTTTTAAAGTTGCAGTCCAATTTCTCTCGTCCGTTTAATAAGAACTACGGTTAATAAGAACATTTTGAGCAGTCCCCTTAAAGTTCGAATTAAAGAGGTTTTACTGTATTGTTATAATTTTTGTATCAAAACAATACCGGTATTTTAACAATGCACGGTATTTGGTACCGTTGCATCGTTGCATTTTTGGTACTGGTATACCGCCCAACACTATAATCAACCTACTTCCACCCACATCATTTAGCGTTAATACCTTTATTCTTATTCAGAAATTTAGTTAATTAGATCGTTCCTCCTCCAAAAGTCAACATAATCACAGTTATGACTTAATTTCGAACTACAGGCTAAGATTCTGTCCAGGATTGAGTGATCGATCCTGGGATCCACTCGTCCTGAAACCAACTTTTAGCTTGGAGCAAACGTTTGGTGATTTTAGGATATTACGGTATTGTACGGTATTTGTTTATGCCGATATGGGTTATCGGCAGAAACAAAAACCATAAAATACCGAAATATCCTAAAATCACCAGAAGATTCCATACTCCGCGATATGAGTTATTGGCAGTGTTACATAACAAAACCACTTATTGTCTAAACGATAATATCGCAAAACTAAAGTGGTTTAGAAAAGAGATTCCAAAATGTAATTCTTTAGCAGACGTGGAGGTAGCTTCCCCATGTCGCGCGAACAGAATATATTTCATTCCAAGTTGGTAGTAGCAGTTACTAACTATTCATATTATGGAAAATTAATAAAATGGAAAATTGCGTTGCTATGACGACTGCTACTGTGGAACGCGGCGGTGGGTGCGGCGTTTTTAAATTCTGTTGACGGACTCTAAATCAATCATGTAACCAGACACAAAACTTAATTTTGAGAAGCCGGATGAAAAACTGCAGATAGTGTTAGAAAATTTGCTAGATGAGGACTATCTTTAATGTGGGAATGTGCGAAAAATGGAGAAATTCTAATCTTTTGAATGTAATGATAATAAAACTAATAACAGTATAAGCAAGGAGAGAATTTTTCCACGATAGAAATCTTCATTTTCCGCGATGGACAAAATGCAAAATTACAAGATAAATTCGCTAATTCCACGAGCAGATGTAGCAGCAAAGTAGCTAGAAGCTGGCAGTGACGTCACAATGCATGCCCGTGAAAACAAAATCGGAAGTGTAAGATACGAAACCACTAGAACGCTCCTGTCAGCGTTCCTTTCATGTGTATCGGAACAGGCGTTTAAAAAAATAAATTCCTAAATCTCAATTTTTTTTTATTAATTACTGCTGAAAAACATCAAATATACCACAAATTAAGCGGAATTCCACGAAATGCGACATTTTCTACGGCAAACCTCAAATTCCACGAAATTCCACGATACAAAATGGAACCTAGACTCTGTAACCAATGTTGTTACTGTAGACATAATGTGTTATTGAACATTTTTGGGAAGATGATAATTTTCCACGATCGTGGAATCGTGTAAAAACTCCGTCCTTGCGTATAAGAAAAAAAAGCAATTTTATTCTGAACAGACTGATTCTTTAAAAACATCATTCATTTTCGTACTGTGATACGCCATAATGTCAACAAAACTCAGAAGAATTCTGGAAAAAAATTTACCGCACACTTTCACAATCAAGACAACAGCTTCGTCCAGCGAATTTTCGATAGCTTCAGCTGCTATCTTATTCGGGCTCAAGGATATAACTCGGACCTTTTTATATTTTCCACTCCAGTTCGACGAACTATCACATTTGAATTTGGCTGGCAACGTTGCCTCCTGTATTTGTGCTGCGCGCCTATATCGTTCGTTCCTATTCTCCACTGACAATGAAGTCGACCTGCCAGATTGTTGCTTACTAAATGCTTCACTCTAGGAAATGAAGGGCCTTGAAACGTTCATTAATTGCACATTTTTCTTCTCGTGCTCTTGAATTGCAATAGATTCAAGACACCTGAAATGTGGATCTCTCGTGGAATTTGACCTAATCAGTGTCTTCGTCTGCTTCCAGTCAATCTTGTGCTCTGTCGCCATGCAATGGACTGCTATGCCGTTATCTTCAGCTTTATTACGAACATTTCCCATATGTTGGGCCACTCTCCTCCTTACCCCTTTCCTTGTCTCTCCTATGTAAACGGCACCGCAGTCCTTGCATGGCACCCGATACACAGCTTCCCGTGTATTACTCACTGCTCCCATCATTTCTTCGTCTCTTGATTTTTGGCTTTCTTTCACATTCTTGAGGCTGTGTTTCATACTACCGGTCATCCTCTTTTTCAACCCGTCCACGTTTATCAAATATGTTCTGAAGCCATTCTTACTCAAGATGGCTTGGACAGGACCCGCAATTCCTTCCAGGTAGGTCAATCTTACTCTAGGACCTTCTTCCACCACTTTCTCACTCACTCCCACCTCTTCTTTTCTGCTTCTACTATCTTGTATGCTTTCTTCTTTAGACAATTTAGAAGTCCTGCAGGATAAGCCAGTTTTAGAAATCTTCCTTTTGTTCGTTCCACGTGAGGTTCAGCCATCTCTCTGTTACAAACTCGTTCTTGGCAATCGCCTTCAGCTGTTCTTTGGGGTGTCCCGAGGAGTAGGGAAGGGCTCGGTCACTTGCCATTGGCTTACCATACGGTTGGTATACCAGCTTTCCATCATCACCTCTCTTAATCAGCAAGTCAAGGAATGGGAGTTCACATTCTTCTTCACACTCCGCCGTAAAGCTAATTCCTTCTCTCCTGTTGTTGACCCTCTCTAGCAGCTTTTCAAACTCACTCTTTTTCAAAATCGAATACACGTCATCCACGAATGTTTTCCTCATCCGCACGCGCAATTCCGACCTCAAGGTGCTGCATCACCATTTCGGCAATAATTGGCGAGCTGGAGTAGCCCATAGGGGCTCCTCCATCCTGCCAATAAGTTTTCCCATTGAACTCGACATAGATTGACGCCAACAACACCTTAAGGAGTGCTCGATCTCTCTTAAAGCCCTTTCTCGGAACATTCCATCTCCTACATGAAAAGGCCAGCATTTCAAGTATAAGGCGGTGGGGTAAGCTAGGAAACAATCCTACAACGTCAAAGGAAGCCATCATCTCATCATCCTGCAACACTACTTCGTCCACTTCTTTCAGCAGTTCACTCGTCTTCGTGGTGGTCTGTTGCGTGGTTATGGCTGCCGGTGCACCAATTGCCCTCCAGGCGTCCTTAGGCCCCACTAAACCTGCCGCCTCCCAACCACCGGAAGCCATAACCACGCAACAGACCACACACTACACACGCACTACAAATCCCCACTTATCACCACAGACCACCTCGTACAAAGTTCGGAAATTCAGTATTTTTCCCTCGCACTTCTCTGCAGCATACAATACCTACTCAATTGGTCAACCAATGCCTATCGTTCACCTCTCCTGGCTTTCGTGCAAAAATTTGCATGGAATCAAAACAAATCACCACCGGTTTCACCCTATCGTCACCATCACCACCTCGCAATAATTGCGGTCAGCAACACTAACATGCACCACATGCGGCATGCTCCGTCAATAGTCAATGCAACTACACACAATTCCCGTCACAACGGACCGTTTACGAAATGGTAGAAAAAAAAAAGAAAACAAATTTGTAAGCCTAATTACTCAACAACCGACGACAACGCTGTTTTTCCCGCCATTTACGCAGCGGGGCACCCAACCGACCTGGCCGGCGCCATCTTGAAAAATCCGACACTAGCCTCAAAGCAGGCTATGTCGCTTATACGATACTCACCGGCTGACATAGCACACGTAATGAATGCTTCATTCACAGAATCCAAGCGATGGCAGTAATAATCACGGTCCACATGGAAGCAAATATCCAAAAAACAATTTTAGCAAACCAAAAATTATCGATATATCCACAACCACCAGTAGACAGCCGTCCGCGAAGAATTGCGTGAAGAATTGCACGAATTCGTGCAGCATGACGTAGATGGAAGGCGCCGTTCGGTAACAGGGAGATCCCATACGTAACACAGACGAGGAGGGCTCTGCGAAGGAGAAGCATTTCATTGTTTAGAAAGCCTGTGGGTAATGTGCAAGTGTAAAATCAACTGAATTGTGTTTTGGTGCTCACTTTCTTTGTTAAATTTATCTTGCTTGCAGCTTGTGTGTGGAAACCTTCAAGCCAGTGTATAATTTTGGCTGTGGTACTTCTTTTTTGTAGCTTAGAAAGTTCTTGTAAAAGAAAGTTGTGGAATTTTCTAAGTAAATTCATAACTTAAAAAAAATAGAAAAATTAAACCACTGTACCTTTTATTTTTATCGATTTACAGGGTGCCTACAACCGCTACACACACATCTACACATTAGAAGATATTGCTGAGATCATTGAATTTGCCCGCCTACGAGGCATCAGAGTCATCCCCGAGTTTGATTCACCAGGTTTGTGTTAATTAGTTTCCCCATTTAGTGTCCAATACTTTACCTAACCTCTCTCTTTTATTCCCAACTCTGTATGGGAGCGTTCAAGTATTATGTCATGAAGAAGAGGGGGGGGGGGGTCGTCTTTTGCTGACGATTGCTGATTAAGGGTGGAGGGGGTGGCCAATAGGTGACGTAGGCATCTAGTGTTTGCGAGAAAAAAATTAAGACTGACTTCACAATTTCACATTTTTTACTTATTTTAATTAATTTTATATTTGCTGACATTAACAATTTAAATATAAATTATAGTATTTTTTTAGATCAGGGTCAAGTCAGTGCTGTGGCAATTCAAAATACCTACAGAATTGACTTGGTCCAGATTTTTCTTAACCCTCCCTCCTGCATTCCTTAATTCTTCAAGTTTTGTGGGTCGCACCTCTTTTCCACTATTCAAACTCTTGAGTCTTTCATTCATTGCCTTGATTTGAAGTACGGTAGTGTTGTTGATGCTGGAGTCTGCTGATCAGGACGTCAACTTGTAAACATTGTTGTTGGCTGTGGCACGAAGTAGAACCAGTTTCAGGTTAATGAAATGTTAAAATTCTTCAGGTCTTAATGGAATGATTTTTTGGCTTGATTGGGTTTTTGTTTGGGCTTTAAGACTACAGTATTGGGTTAGAGGAGAGCATACCTTGCTCGTTTATAACAGTTTTACATAAAAAAAAAAATTTGTTTCAGCTTCTGTTTCTTGAAGTATGCAACAGTTGTTCTGGTTTCGGTACTAATGTTCACAGAAATTCGTTGAAACACATGGTATGAAATGACTAGCATTTCGCTTTATTGCGAAAATTGAATTTGAAATATTGCCACCACAGTCTCATTTTTGGATTCTTTCGTAACTAAGGAAAAGGCATTTCTGAATTTTTTGTAATACAGAAAACCACAGCAGACAGGTTCACTGACAAGAACCTACCACAAAAACAAGCTTTATAAGGAATTTATTTTTCATTCTACGAACTGAAGCAGCAAACAAGTAACTCCAAAAAAAAAAAAAAATAGCAGAGTAAACAAGCAAAATATCCTCTCAGGTTTACCACTAAAGGCTGAAAGGTCGGACAGCAAAAAAATAAATAAATAAAATCCAAGAAACCTGTCAAAATGTCCATCCTTTCCTAGGTCCAGGTCTTTCAGATCCAAAACATGTTAGAAGCAGAGGCATTAAAGCTTATTACACTTGGACAACCCTATCATAACAATTCCAGAAGCTACCTACACGCAATGCAAAGGTTTAAGAGTTAAAGAGTTTCGAGGAATGGGGGAGAAACTCTGTTTACAGTGCTGAGTTTCCCAAATGTCCACCAGGGAATTTTACAGTTGGCATCTTGGAGTAAATTGGCACAAATTTTTGGCTGAATATTTTAATTTACACAATGTATTGGTTGTGCGCCAGTTATGATTATGGACTGCTGGTCAGTGTCTTGTTTGTTATCGAAGAAGTAACTGGGCATGACTGACGTACAGAGCGTATGAAGCACCTTTCAATCACAACTCATTAAATGGAATGTAAGAACCTTAACTATAGCTCTGGTTTCTATCAGCAACCGTTATTAAATCAACATCCAGCCTTGCCTTATAACAACCACACACAGTCATGTGTCCACGCGCTGCCTTCGCGAGATTTGGCATAGTAATACTACAACATCACTTCCGCTCTCGTCTTCTCGTGATCATGTGAACAACACGGAACGACGTCTGGCCTAGTAGACGAATTGTGGGTCACGTGACAGCATTGACGCAAAAACTGTGTCGTCACAACCGGAAACAATGAAATGTCATGGTTATCGTAGGCGCGCAAAGGATCATCTATGTGCGGGACGCAGTAAATAAAGTTACCAATATTCAACCGAAAATCTCGAAGACGCCACATTTTAAAACGGATTTTTAGCTAGGGATTGACTAACGGTAAGTAAATAAAACTTTGCGGTCATACTTGATGTGGAGGATCAAGAAAACTGGTGCTGGGAGGAATGTCCTTTTAAAACGGGGGTGCCACTGGCAAGTGTGAACGCAGACTACATATACTTGTGTACATCCCCAAAATCTTGAAAATATGTGGTCGGAATGGACATTTCAATATTTTTTAATGTTTTAGAGCAGTAGAGACCAAATACGTACAGTGGCAGGTTAACTCTTCCTATGTCTCAATTATTTTTAGGTCACACGTTGTCTTGGGGTAATGCGATGACATCACTACTGACGCCATGCTACAAAAATGTTAGTGGGAAACTAGTTCCCAATGGCTACGGACCAGTAAATCCTATACTGGACTCTACTTACAAATTCCTAAAACAGTTTTTTACTGAAGTTGTCCACGTTTTCCCTGAAAAGTTTGTGCATCTTGGAGGAGATGAAGTCAGTTTTGCCTGCTGGTAAGTTTTTATTTGTCCGAAAACTTGTGAAAGCAACAGTTAGGGGTGTGCGTTGCTCTGAAAATTCGAACTGAGCCTAGAATGCAACCTAATAATAATAATATTAATAATTTTTATTACAACCACAATACAGTAACGCCAACAGCATCATAATTCTCGAAACTATCAGGGGTAGTTGATTGAGTTTCAAAAAACTAACATACACGACACTTCATCATTAGTGATATGTGATAGAAAATTTTCATCAAAACACTATCATATATTAAACAATGACATTCTTATTATTGAATTTTAAATGTACATTATTGTCTCAAATATGTAAATACAAAACAATGGAAAAAAAAAAAACACTTACAGGGCCAGAAAACCAGCCATCCAAGTTACACTAGTAGATATGTGGTCGGAATGCACATTTCAATATTTTTTTTATGTTTTAGAGCAGTAAAGACCTAAATGACATTGCACGTTACCGACTCAGAACTCGAACGTGTACTTGAAGTCTGCTTGTTGCTCGCATCCGTACTTGAAAAAACCTAATTCCGATGAAGTGCGTTAAGTTTGCAGATTTTGACATTCTGATACACAAAATCGTCGTCTCAATGAGAGCTTTCTGGAAGTATAAATAAATGCCTGTAACTCAGTTTTTAAAGGGATATTCCCTCTTTTCCTACAGCAGCGACATGTCGCGTAGTGCTCAGAGTTTCGCAATATTCAGAGCAATAGTACTGTAACACCACTTCCACTGAATTCTTCATGTGACTCAGCGTAGCGTATGCAATAAGAAAACATCAATAAAACAAGGGTCATGTGACAGCATGAATGCCGAAATTGTGTCGTCATAAACCGGAAACGACAATATGACATGAAATTAGAGTCAACATCCAAGCGTGCCAAACTGAAATTATGAGCAGGATATCCGAAAAACTCTTCCAATATTCAACAATCTCCCAGATGCCCGGTTTAAAAGTGGATTTTTAGCAAGAGATTGACTAATGTTGGCAAGTAAACTTTTTTGGCCATATTGAGAAATATTTATAGGAATCTCGTTTGGAAGGAACGTGCCTTTAAGTTAAATCCCTTAAGTTAAAACGGATAACCATTTTTATACATTGCCCATTGGCCCACATAGTCAATTGAGCAGCAGTTCAATTGTTGTTATCCTACCTACCAAATTAAAAGGAGCATGCAGCCAAAATATATTAACCAAATATGTGAAACTACTCAGTACTCCACTCTTCTGTTGCGAGCTCAGCTCGACTCGACTCGAATTAAAGTTATTCAACTTTCACACCACTAAACAACAGTAACGTACTGGTGAAAGGCTGCTGTTTTGCAGAACGTAGTTGCTTTGGTTGATGAATGTTCACGGCATAGTTCTTTGTATAGATTCACTTAGCCTAAATTTCCTGTTACTTTCTTTCTTACATCATCTTTTGTTATTAGGTAGTTGTAACAGTATTGCATTTATTTAAGTTTGTTATAAGAAAACAGAAAAGTTAGGACAGTACAGTTCCTCAACTTCTACTGTACTACTAAGTCACGAGTTTGTATAGCATGCCTTCCTGTTGTCGTACTTTTCCTACTTTGTTACTGTTACCCTAAAATATGTAACCTGTATTTTTATGCTTTCCTATCGGGATGTTTTTATCTCAAACTACCTAATTTGGTAATCTCAAAATTCTTGCAATAGTGCTCATGGGGAACATGGCCACCGTTAGTTGGTGCCTTGTTTTCCACTCTTGCTTCATCCTGTTAGCCGTCATGGCTGGCGCTAACCTTAAGTCGTTCCCAGGAAAAGATAACCTTAAGTGCGTATGGTGGGTAAATCCAAAGGATTAGTACCCATTGTGTAAAAGGTGCAGCGTATGCAATTTCCGTGAGTGTTCTTGTGCTGAACATTGCCAGGATATAGCCGAATAGGTGATTCTCAGCATCGAGGACACATGGGCAAAATTCGACAAAAGGACCGAACAAACAGCCAACAAAAAGAACATGTCGGCACATACTGAGCCTTCCAATGAAGATACAAACGTTTGTACTGCATTGGTGTTACCAGATATTCTGTTCTCGGACATGGGCTCGCTTTCCTGAAGGGAAGGATCGCGTACGCTTTAGTCTTTGTTCGACGGAACAATTTCGGATATAGTGGAACTCAGTCCGGGGATTGTGTCCGCAGTGTCAATGTGTGTCCGCAGTGTCGGAGTGTTTGTTACAGAAGATGGCCAAACTAAAGTCTTCACGTCCGCTTGAAATCCACACTGAAGTACTTTTTACGTTGATGCATCAGTGCACCGCGACTCGGCACCAGTCACACAGCCAGTCGCAACCGAACCACAGTCGTACAGGACCAGTCATAGTTGGCAGTTGGCCCGAGTGGTTTTGGGGATGACCAGTTTCAGGCATGGAACCAAGGATGGCCTACGATCACGTAGACGATTAAGGCAGTCTCTGTGTTGGCTATGTTGGATTTGTTCGGTAAAAACTAAATGTGTGTTAGACTACTTGGTGCAAATTTCAACAGAAGCGTTACAACAAGACAAATTGTCTGGATGTAAACTTTTAAGTTGCGGTGCCATTACCACACCTATTTGAATGTGGCCTTTAATAATTGAAGATGAGCGTTAAAAAAGCCTGGAAAAGGCCTTGAAAACTAGCCTTTACAAGGTGGCCAAAAGGTGTACGATCGCTGCGTAAAAGGCTGTGTTTTGAAGAAAGGTGTGGCTGAAAAAATTCAGTGCATCAAAGAAACTATAACCCAGACTAGTACCAGACTATAACTTATTCCTATTATTGTTGCTCCTGTTGTTCTATTTTGTTTTTCGAAAGTTCACTGGAAGGCCTGGTCTGCAGTGGTACGGGAATCTGTTGGTAGTGATCGCCAACTGTCTGAGATGGTTAGAGGGGTGTCCCAGTTTTTAAGGCTAATTTTCGGTGTATTGTTTAAAAAAAAATATCGATAACCCTTGTCCTCACAAAATCCTTTTCGTCCTCTCCAGCCAATTCAGGTACCAACCCACATGTCCGGCATGCACACGGCAGCCATCATTCTTTTTTTAGGGTTTGGTGTGGAGAGACGTACTTTCGTTGTTGTCCGGTTCTGATCGATTTATTTTTAGCTCACATTGTTAGTGATGTTTTAAGTTAATACATGGTGTATTAAGTGTTTTAAGCCATTGTGCACCTGTTGTACGGGTAGTTTTTGTGTTTCAATTGAAGCTCGCGATACTGAAGGAGTTTCAAAAACGGATGTTGAAACAGAACATTTTATTAGAGGGATAACTGCAGTGAGATAGAGGTTGTGTTAGTCTGGAGTTATGATCTCTTGACCCAAAGGTTTTTTTCAGAAAGCAAAAGCAATTTTACGTCAATTTTGGCAGCACTGCAACAAAGGCAGCAATTATGGTAATAAAAAGTTGATAATGAGTTAAATCAACCGAAAATAAACCTTCCAAAAATGCCTAATTCGGAATTGCACCCCCGTTGTACGCAATTGGAAGTATTTTTTTTAACAGGGCTTAGAACTTAGCTTACGATATATTAGGACGGTTTTGAAACGACGATATATCGTTGCTTAGACGTAAAAGGGTTAATATTTTATTTGTTCATGGGTAGCCAGCTGTTGGACACTTTTCTAATCTTCATCTATATGCCAACTTTGGTTGGATAGCTAGCTGCTCAGGGGTGCAGAAACTTCTTCCTGGACAAAATTTCCCAAGAAAAATTCTTGCAGATGTTTAAAATTTCAACAGACCTTCATCATGTTAATGAGTCGTATTTCAGTGAATTATCACAGTTCACCGAAATTGCCCACGAACCTTATTTAGGCATTATGTATTTTCTGCACCCCTGAAGTTTGCTGTGCTTCTGTTGGGGGGCCACTGAATCTACAATTCTGATTTATCGGTCGGTCTGGTATAACTTGTGTTTTTAGGATTGTATAACTTGTAATTTGTGTTGTTATAGCAGGTTGTTTTGCATTTTCAGGCAGAGCAATCCTGACATCCAGAAATTTATGGCTAAAATGGGTTTTGGACAAAACTACGCAAAACTGGAAGAATATTATATGCAACGATTGTTGGAAATTGTAAAAGCATTCCCTGGAAACAACAGCTACGTTATCTGGCAGGAGGTGATTGACAATGGAGCAACAGTAAAACCCGACACTATCGTCCAAGTATGGAAAACCCCATATGACAAGGAGATGGCTTTTGTAACTTCAAAAGGTTACCGCACACTTCTTTCAACTTGCTGGTACCTTGACTACATTTCTTATGGCAGTGATTGGAAGAGTTACTATGCCTGCGAACCACATGATTTCAACGGTACTGAAGCGCAGAAAAAACTGGTATTCGGAGGCGAAGCTTGTTTGTGGGCAGAATTTGTCGATGCCACTAACTTGATTGCTCGCATGTGGCCTCGTGCCTCTGCTCCAGCAGAAAGGTTGTGGAGCGCAAAATCTGTAACAAACGTAGATGCTGCAGCACCTCGTTTAGAAGAGCATCGCTGCCGAATGTTGCAACGTGGCATCAATGCGCAACCTCAGAATGGCCCTAGTTTTTGCGACGTTGATTATCGACTGGGTTAAAGTTAAAGAGTTTGACAATCTTATTACAAAATAACAGATGTTTTGTAGTCAGTGACTAGTTCACAATATTTCAAAATATTATGGTCGTGTTATCTGCATCATTAAAATCATGCTGTATGTTTATTTAGTTATTTATTTGTTTAAACAACATGTCTGGGAAAAAAGCTCTTATTAGAGGCTAGAGAAAGGTATAAAAATTGGGAAATAATTTTGTTTAGGCTTATTTTTATCTTTCTGAGTTAATTTTATAACAACCAGGAGCAATTAACCCTTTAAGCAATATGAATGTATATATACGTTGGCAGCGATGTGGCCCAATAGAGTAACAGCGTATATATGTGCGGGGAAGTGAGGGTTGAAAAATGCAATTTCCGGCCAAAATATCGACATGAGAAAAGCTGAAATTCGCCACCTGTTATGCTGTGCATCGATTTCTGTAAATAAAATGATCCGTTCCTGCGTGGCGGTATGCAGAACTTCATCCCAGCGAGGAGGAGATCCGTGCGAAATTTGGTGCAATCGAAAGATAAACTTCCGAACAAAAAGAAGAATTATTTTGCTTGCTTGTTTTTTCAGAAAGAACTGGTCTATTTAAACACTGTCAACCAATGACAACTGACACTCGCGGAGCTCCTCCTGTCGCAAAACGCCCATACCCTTTAAGTGCTTTAGGACGTAAAAAGGTCGACGAGCATATTGCTAACATGCTCGACCAAGGCATTATAGTTCCTGGGTTTAGTGAACATTGTGTCCCAGTCTCCAGAAAAGACGGCAGAACACGTCTTGTCACAGATTACACATTTTTAAACGTTTTAGTGGCACGTGACCCTTTTCCATTGCCCCTAATTGATCACCTAATTGCAAAGTATCACGAGTGCAAATATCGCAGCAATTCGGATATGACAAACGGGTTTTGGCACGTTCCAATGGACCCTGAGAGTGGCAAAATTGCATCCTTCATCACCCGTGACCGCCAATTCATTTGCAACCGCGCCCAGTATGGGCTCAAAAATAGTTCCTGTTGGGCAACAATTATTTTAAGAGCTCAGCTTTCGTTGCTTCCTCAATAACTGCTGGCAGTGTCACTTCATTTGACGCATCACTACGTTTACATGGCCACATGAAAGTGCATTTTAACGATGCGCTTTGAAATGCGCATAAAAAAACTGCACCTGTTACAAGACAGGTAAACAGGTTCCTGTTGGCGATTAGAGCCAATCCGCTAAGGAAGGCGATTCGACCAGTGCGATCGAAAAACCTTTCCATCCTGCCCTTCCTTTGGCTAATCGTGAGCAAGTCCCACGCTGCTCTATCCCCTGCATGTAGTAAATTAGTTCAGTTTAGTAACCAAATATAATTAGAACCAAGAATTTATAGGGTTGGGGAGGAGAACTTGTAACTCTAAAAAGTCACTATTGAAACTTCCTAGATCCATTCCAATTAGTTCCATCAGAGTTTTCAGAGAGCGCCACGTGTTCCATCTGGTAATTTTTACTCATTTTTCAGCCCAACTCTAAAGTAAACTAAATTACAACTAAGCTAAACTAAATAATAATTAAATACAAGCTAGTTTCGTTTAGGTTAGTTTAATTTCAGGCTGAAAACTGAGTAGAAATTCCCACATAAAACTTGTGGTGCCCTCTATAAATTCAGACGGAACTAATTGGAATGGATCTAAGACGCTGCAGTATGGGGTCTCAGTCACAAATTCTCCTCCACAACCCTATAACTTCTTGTTAGAACTTAGTGCTCTTCCTAGTCATGTACACTTATTTTCAGTTTATTTACCTAAAATTCGAATGGCATCAGCACAAATTATGTGGGCGCCGTAACTATGTCCGCCATCTTTACCGGGCATTCTCCAATGGCTCAATGCGATTGCGAGTGTTTACATGCACAAAGATGATGCGATATAGACTCTCAAACCACCTCCGTGAAACGCTTTGGGAGAATGCGCCACGAACGGGTGTTTACAAGACCCACGGAGGCGACACGGACGCAATGCACATCCCTCTGAAGCGCTTTGAAGTGGTCATGTAAACGTAGTGAATGTTGTATCAGTGGTATCACCATGCGCCAGTAAGTGTTGTAGCACGAGCACTTTAAACAAGTGCAATTTGTCATTTGATTAGTTTCGAATTGCAACTGTATTTAACTATGCCGATAACTAATGTAAATTTGAAACGGCTTTTTCGAAACTGAAACGAATGAAAAAAGAAGTCAGCCAACCATGATGGGAGATATACTGCATTAACCGTCATGTCAGCGGAATCGTACGTTGTTCGAAGTCTCGATTTCAGTGAAATAACTGACGACTTTGCATCGCTGAAGTCTCAAAAAGAGAAAATGTGGCAGTCAAATGAGCGTATTTTTGTCTGCATCGCAAGCCTGCAAATAAAATACACGTCTAAGCTTTTATGAAAGCGTTCCGATATGTTTTTTTTTTGGTGGGGGGAGGGGGCTCAGTTTCCAAATTTGCACCTATGCCAAAGCGATGTAACTGCTACCTCAGCCCTTTTGTAAAATGCAATGATGCAGGAACTACGATATGAAAACTACCAAATGTCCCACAATTAAAATTTGCAACTAAATTCAACATTTCCTTTTTTAAAATACACGTACACTGGGAAACGCAGTTGGTCCGTTGGTTGGACTGTAAGCCTTCTTGAACCACAAAAAAAGCACATCAACGATTCAACTGAAACTCAAACCAAGAAACTGTACAGCCTAACAAAATTAAATTTAAAAAAATTCCGTATACTGACCTACATCAACGATAGCTTCTAGCTGACTTCAATGACTACTTGATGCCGCTAATTGACTCGAGTGGATTAAAGCTACTGCCATTTTTAGGGACACAACAAAATGAACAATGAACAACAATGGTCAACAATGAACGTTCGAAACACGCGCACGGACTGTTAGCTAATTCTGACTCATTGCTAACTGGTGTAATAACTGCATTACCGATTGCTGGAAGAATCAATTGTTGCACTAAGTATTGTTGGAAATCACCGTACAGAAAATGACCTCGGCTTGGAGTCTGTTGGCATCCTTGGAGGTGTAAATCCCATATTCTCCTCGGCATTGTTGCAATCCATGGGTACAACCTGTATTTATTCTCCAATAAAAGTCGGCGCCAATGTGAATATTAGAAAACAAAAACAAACTCTTATGAAAAGTAAAAAGTAAGTAAGGGAGTGCACAAGTAAAAGTGGTAAAAACATTTGAATACAGCAGTAAGGTTTCACATGGACTAAACAGTAGAGCAACACTGCACTATCTGAAATCCTACAGGAAAGTTTATTTGTGTTCCATTGCTGTTTTGACTTCGGTTCAGTTAAACCTTACCTTAAGCATTAAACGAGTTCGTATTTGTTTTCTCATACCAGTTTTGGTTTTGGGTGGATACTGTCTAGCTAGTAACGTTTTCCCCATGTTGGTTTGGGGCTTGTAGGGGTCAGAACAAGTGCGTGGGAGGGTTTTGAAATTCTCAACCAAGGAAATTCTCAACCAAGGAATTTAAATTTCGTTTCCTTTCCATGTTGCTACCGAAGATTTAATGCAACAATGGCTTTGACAGTCAACCATGGCGTTTAGATTTATTGTAAAAGCTCGGACAAACTAAAAGCTGAACTGCAACGAAGGACAAAATAATCAGTCATTTATGTTGCTGAGGACTGCGTAACAGTGAAGTAATACACGTTAGATGATGGTTATGCAACAATACGAACATCCACAAGCTAACGAGAAGAACCCAAGCAAAATGCTTTGCGGTCTGATGTTTTAGTAACAGTGAACTTTAGGGATTTCTGCATGACAAATGAAGAAATTAAATGAAAAAATTCTCAGTCTGGCTGATGTAACGGCTAAGTATTTATAGATATGCAATTCTAAAGAAAAAAGGTAGAGGCCCACGTAAGACACATGTCGTAAGTTACATGGGTTTATTAACCTCAGAAAGAGCAACTAAAAGGGATGTGGTGATTGAATGAGCAAAGCGAACTAAAATCAGCATTTTTTAGCCAGTGTATACAAAAACTGAATGGGATTGAAGAAACTTGAGCATTTGAACTATGGAGATACAATAAACCATACAGTGTCAATTTGGCTGATGTAAC
>JAHWFP010043468.1:0-39962 GCA_023313725.1 Lithobius niger | reverse complement strand
TATTAAATTAATGAGCCACATCGTTTCCGATTAAGTCCAAAATAAAATAAAATTCTTATTAAATTCCCTATTTCATTTTAAGTCCTCCTAGCCAATACTCACGCAAACATGTTGCTTGGCCTGTCGTATTTAGTTGCGTTCAGAGAGCCAGAGTTTCACGATCGCGTTAACTGTTCATCTTGTCAACGGTAAAGTTCATTCGTTGTCGGCTAGGGCATCTTGCACTCTCGTAAAAGGTCGGACAAGCGTCTACCGTGTTGTCATCATCGCTGGCAGTAGGGGAGAGAGCGAATCGTCGCTGCTTGGCGTTATATATTTCGCTGAGCCGACCAGCGCCCTCTTGGCTGTTTTGCATTCGAAAAGCTAATCTGATTAGACCAATTTAAATTAAATTAAATAAAACCGCTCTTAATAATTATTTAAAGGTCTGACTATTTTTTAAATTCAATATAATTATGTTTTAAATTAACTGTTGTAATTAAGAATGATAAATCTAAATATTAATTATGAAAATCGTATTCTCATTGACTGGCCTTGACGATGTTGTTAAACTGTGTTTCCCCATTTAATATTAAAATAACGTAGTGGCTCACCAATTATCTAATATTGCTATAATAATGCCATGTAAACTATAATGGCTTAAAGCTAGTTGTCTAAAATAAAAACCATACATGTAATCTAAAAATCGTGCATAAGTTTTAGTTTCAGTTTCGGATTCTTGGCCTTTACACCTCCACCCGGTTCGTGAAGAAATTGCCCTCAATTTCTCATTAGCAAATAGCATTCCATTCTTAACACCTCAAAACCTTTCACAAAGTCCACATCAAAACCTTACACTGAAACCACTAAAGCATAAAACTAACAGCAACAGAAAATGCCATGACAATCTACCTTTAAACATAAAAAAAAATTCGAGGCATGACAGTCTACCTTTAAAATAGAATAAAAAAAATTCGAACTGTCATCCTGGTATCCACCTCATCAACGTGGCAAATCATCCAACCAAAACATAATCATACCATTACCCAAATATTTAAAAAATAGTACACCTATGGAAGTACTTAAATCACCTTAAAAATTAAATTCCTTCTACATCAAACACTAAATAGCTCGTAATCATCCTTGTAGGGTAGCAGTTTAACAAAATAACCATCATAACTTCCATCAACCTTAATCATTCACCAATGTCCTATCAACTTTAAATTCAACAAAGTCTTGTTTCACAAAAACGTCAATCACTGAAGTAACTTCCAAGTGTCCTTTTTTTCTCTAAATTGAACTGCTTTTCTTATTCATTCTCTTCATTTCGCGAGTGTTTCTTTATTATCCAAGCATTCTGTAATTTTCGCGAGTGTTTTTTTCCTTTAAACAAAGTCATGTTCTCTAAATTTAATTTTATTCATCAGACTGGCGTTAATTTTTATTTTCCTTTACCGTGCACACAGCGTCCAACTTAGCTGCATTCACAGTCCAATAGTTGACCCGTAACATAAACAAAAGTCTGTTGGCCTGTCGGAGTCGGGTAACTCATCGCCTGTCCTCCCTGCTTGGCCCTCATCCGGCCTGCCGTGGTGCGCTGTTGGAAAGAGGAAGGGGGGGGGGGGGGCGCCTCGTCTGCCTTCTTTATCCATTCCCCATGACCACGCTAATCATCATTTTCCCCGATCGCTTTCCGTGCCAACTGGAGTCGTTTTTCTCCAACGGAAGTTTGGCAACATCACGTAACCCACGCATGCTGTGCTGGAATCTTCTCACACTGAAGGAACACATACAATTTTCTCAAACGTCCAGTTTAAAATTGCATTTCTTTGCATTATGAAGACTTAGAATAACTGCTTGCTTCTTTAGTACTTTAACGATTTGTATTTTTAATTTCTCTCACCCATTGCCATTAATGCTGTCTTTGCGATTGCCGCCGGCGCCTGGCGACCAATAGTTTAAATCTCGTGCATTTTGCTCATCACGCCGCCAAATTGTGTAGTAACAATGTCCGTTAGCTTCACTGGTATTTTTATTGTCGTACTGCAGAAAACAAAGTTCGTATTTCTTGCATGTTGTACATAAAAGTCTTTTCGTGATGTGAGCGAGTTATTTTCATAATTCTTTACAATCGTTAAGCTAAGCTATCCTATACCTTTTTTTCGGCTCTGAGCCACACTGAAGCTTCTGAAATAAAAATTCCCTGAAACATCCTACATTACAATCACATGCGTGCCATTTCATTATTATTTGTGCCTTTGAATCAAACAACATTTCTATTTCAGCAATGTTTAGCAGTTTAGTCTTCACTTTACATTAAAAAAAAATTGTACATAGCAATGTAAACCTTTTATTTCACAATTCAACATAATCATCCTTTGTAACTCATTTTAGGCTACCTTTTTGCCATTTTTCTCTGTCTGTATTTTATTTCTCTCTTTTAAAGTCTTACTGTCTCATCAATGAGGCTAGCAGTCTTGCTAATTGCCATTCAAAATTTCAATTTGTTTCCCATTTACAACTTGGGGCGGGAAATCAAAGTTATTAAGCTGAGTTTTAAAGACCCGTGGAACTTAAAAATAAGGTTTTCTCATGTTTTGGTAAACAGCTCCACAATGTTGAAAGTAAATCCTTATAACTAATTCTCCTCTCGTGAAATTTGTGTTAATTTAGACCAAATTAAGAGAGGGACACTTTGCTTCGCATTAATGCTACTTATCATCATTCTGCTTATTACTTCATGTCACATTACGTCTGCTTTACTTATTAGTGTTTGCATACTCATTTCACAATTAAAATCCTACTTATTTGCAACATTAAAACTTCGTATTCATGTTTCCACTCATACTAAACTTGATTCTTGCTTCAAAACACTTATAATTCACCGTCTGCTGGTACTAAATCGGTACCAAACTCTTCATTTGTTACATTTACATCTTTTTCAGCTTGTCGTCTATTAGAGTCCGGCCACTGAAAGAATGACTCGGCGTTCGTCGAATATCGCCCATGTTTGCCACTACGATAGGTGCACCTTGCCGACAGCGAGTTCAATCGAGCTCAACATGGCGTCGAATTCGGCTTCGTTAGGGAAGCGCGGTAACACAGTCAAGCTCGGGAGATAATTTAAAACGTCGTAAAGTATTTCGAATCTAGGGTGAGTGAATTTGGAGAGTTTAAAACAAACACACAATCCAGAATGTGTGCAATGGCTGCTACTGTGTCGTGAGGTTTTTCTATACGGCTCCTGCAAGGTGCGTTAAGCCTATAAGCTTTTCCGGGCAAGTTATGTACAGCCGTCGGGGTAAAAAACGTCCGCGTCTATCACCCATTTTGCAGCTCAGTTTTTTTCGACACGTCAATAATAAGTTGTACACATGCATGCAAGCAGTGATTTAGGAGTGGGGACCGCACTCTAGTTTGCCTTTTTTTTATGGTTGTAATCGGTGTTAGCAGCAATTAAAGCAAGCGGCTGAGCCAAATTGGGACGGCGGTGAGGGGGAAAACGACGCGCTGATTCCTTGTTTCGTTTTAGGGTTCAAAACGTTTGTGCAACACTTAAGGCTTAACGTGTCTGGATACGAGAAATCTTACGAAATGATCGGGAGTGGACAAAAGACGATGTTGATTTTCAACTACACTTTGTACCGGTTACGTGTGTAAACAAGCGAGCGGTCGCATTGAAATGCATGCTTATCTGACAACTAACACTGTCAATGTATTACTACAAGGATTTGCACACGCTTCAAGGTCACACGCGTGAAATTTATTGTTAACTATTTTCGCATCACCAACACAGCCGAAATCACGAGACTGCTTCTATCGATTTCAGTCGTAGTCCAACAGTTTTTCGTGATAGTTTGCTTTTTTTAGACACGTGGAAATAAATTCGTATTTTTATTCTTAATTCGTCTTATTTTACTTTATTCGTATGAATTAAATAAATTCTTAAATAAATTATAAGTATTTAATTCAATATTTGTTCAATGTTTGTTTCAATTATTTTGTTTGTTTGGCTTTTGGGCAGCTGAATTTGGATGGCTTGCCTGCGTTACTTGTTGTTGCCTAGCAACCACTAGAGGAGGATGAGTGATACGTTAAGCGCGACGTTAAGTACGAACCTTCTTTTTAAATCGTTTTTAAAAGTACTTCTACTGGAGCAAACATTTTCTCACTTCACTATATTATGAGATGAATCATAAATTATCTTTCTTCATTGCTGAAATTTATTTCATGTGTTGTACGTGGCCATCATCATTCCCATTGAATTCAAAGCACGGGCGAGCTTGATTCGATCGTATTCGCAGCTGTCTCTAGCGACAGGAACTCCCTGGACCAAGCTCATAATATAGCGTTGCCAAACCATACGAAATCTACATACAGTATAAATGTGCCTTCGTAACGGGTAATGGAGAGCGCACCTTGCGCGCACCAAAAAACAGGCGAGCGAGGCCACGACTTAAACAATCGATGATAACCTCAAGTCATTCTCTTAGTGGCCCGATTACATTTACCTTTCTTTACTGTTTCAACAATTTAAGTAAATTACTGAATGACTGTGCGAGCTTCACATAACAAATACTTGCTACAACAATTATTAGTATTATTACTGTTCCAAGTCCGTACCATACGTAATAAATCAAATTCATTCTTTGTTTTGCGGTCATTTCTTTCTCTGCTAGTGTTAACTGCTGTTTTACATTCATTAATGTTTCCCCATCTAAGTGCAAATTCGGCAATCTATCTCTTAAATTTACATCAAAATCAGTATCATTCCACAGCTTTGAAAAATTACTTATAAACGAAGTATCTACAATATTCCAAATCCCTTCTAATGGTGGTATAAACAAACTTTCACCTTTTACATTAATACTTGATTTTCCTCTAAAAAATGGTACTAACTTGTATTCAATGCCTTCTAAAATGCAATTCTTGTTTACTTTAATTGTGCTTAACCCTTTGTTTAAAATTAAGCGTTTTACCTTTGTTTCTGTTTTTCTGTCATCTTTACATATTAACTGCATTTGAATTTGCTTAAATGTACTGTAAATCCATTCATCATCCCTTATACACAAAAAGAATGTTTGTGGGCTTTGTAACATTTTCTGCTTACATAGCGTTTTTACTTGTTGTATAAACATAGCTTTTTCACATGCTGCGTGTGACGATTTTCTTATTAGTTCTGTTGTATCACATGTTTCTTTGTTATCCGTCAAGCATTTTACAATTGTATCCATTGTCAATAAAACATAATGCTGTGTTTCCATTTGAATTCCCATATAACTATACTTATTATCATACTGCATTGCAATGTCTGAGTTAGTCTGAAATACAGGGAAAGTAGCCATTTGAAAAAATCGGAAAAGACCTTGCGAAGAAACCAACGGAATTTTAGCAAAAATTCTCAGTTTCCCAGTTGACAAAACCGAGCTATCAGTTTCAATAGAACGATAAAAATGATGCACCTCGCTTTGTTCTACACCGTACAACAAGCGATAGTTCCCTGGTAGAAAACCTGAAATCTCAACTAGATTTCGCTGTAACATGACAGGGTTTACAAAATATGTAGATAATCGGTGCACTGCCAACATTTGTAGTGCGCTTACAAAAGATTGGAGTTCGTCATGCATATGCAGAGCTGTATTCTCCAAAAGCCTTGTAGCCATCGACAACCATAATAGTATGTCATAAGTGCGCATTCTCATATCAAAGTCTTAGATTCTGTGACCACTTCTCCAGTACCTCAGTATTTCTTAAAACTTGTATTCTTGTATGATTTAGAAATGTTAATAATCCATTTAATGCATTTTGGTGTTTAAACATCGTACTTTTCATTACTTCCACTTGTTTATTTAAATCCAAAATCTGTGTTTCGTCTGCAACACCAAATAAAAACTTAAGTATTGTTCCACCTACATTTATTAATCCTCTTTTATCTCTTTGTGTACTAGAATTGCCTTCTGTTGCAAGATCGACTCTTCTAAAAATTAATTCACTTGATGCACTCCAAATATAAGGTTTTGTGGTTCTAATCTCTGGTTTGCCTGTTGTTACTTGTGTTGTCTCTGTTGTATATACTTGCTCTGTGTTGGGGGACAGTTTCCCTCTTGTGACTTGTACCTTCTTACTTAATTTTGGTCTTACTTCTTTAATGTGATCCTCAGTTACTGTTCTACTTGTTAAATGTGTTGCAATCTTTAAAGTCGTCAATTTATCTTGTGCTTCTGTTATTAGCCTCTGAATGTATTCTAATTCATGTGTTGCAATAAAATCTACAAGTACAGTTAAGTTTCCATAAAATGTTCCTTTAGACAATTTCTCTTTTAAGCCCTTTAAAGCCTGTATTAAATAATGAATTCCCCTGTCTAACTGTTTTGTTTCAAAATCGATAACAATTATCCATAATCCATTTTCCAAATATTTTTCCATCACTGGTGCAAAAACCACTCCTACGTTTAAGTCATGTTTCTCTGAGTCATTGTCTGTGCCCGTACTGAAAAACAAATCCACCTGTGCGTGAGTAATTAGTCCGAAAATAAACATCACTGTGATCACTTGATTCATCATTGTACTGTCTGTCCCTGTACTTTGGTTCAATTCAACACGTGTTTTTCAGCTTCCTGCAGCGCAGTGTAAACCTTCTCCCTTGTCACAATGGCGTGTTTAAATTACTTGTTCCTGCCTGTCCCTGATTCTCTTGTGGGACTACGAGATCAAATTTCTTCCCTTCTCTCTGCACCTCTGCAAGTACAGAATGAAAACTCGAATTGAAGGCTTGCAGAGTGAGAGGCAAACAAAACTATTAAATTAACTTTGATCAAACTCAAACGAATTAAAGTTGCTTGCTTTCTAAGCTCAAACCTATGTCAATACATCTTCGGAATTATTCTCTAGTCACTCATTAAAACTTATATTTTCATTACAAAATTAAAAAGATGAGAAAGAAAGTTCGAAAAAGTTTTATCTTACATAATTAAAATTCAACTCTTTAACTTTAAAACACTATTTTTTCCTTCTAGCTTCATTTCAGTTAGGTTTATCATCTTGCTTCCTTCAGAATCTTGATTTTACAACATTCATTCCATTTTCCAAAATATTTTGAGCTCAATTTTGATTCAATATTCTTTTGGGCATGCCCACTCACACACATTCATGCAATGAACCAAGATTCTGAAGTCCATCGAGGGGGGGGGGGGGGGGGGAGACTAAAAAATTAAACTCCTTCAACTTGAATATCAAATTTTAGCAGTCTCAAATACTTAAAAAATTATCTGTGGTTAAAATTTTTCCTTTTTTTCTCTCTTTCCTCACTTAAGGGTTGAATTTTCTTTGACCTCGCTTCCTCCACTCAGTGTTTATGTGACTTACAGAAAAAATAATAATAAGCGATTCATTCATACCAAGCAAAAATAAAATAAGTGCTAACAAATCATAATACTATAACTATCAGAAAATCAATGTGTAGTGTTTTCAGTGTCATTTTGTACTGTTATCTGTCTGTCTGAGGCAAAACCTTTCTGGATCCTTTCTTCCTAAATGTGCTTTGGCAATACCCATGGGTGGCTTTCTACATCACCTCTTGATCTAGTTTGATAACCATGTGTAGGTTCTGGTGGGGGTGGGGGTGTGGCAACAATGGCTGGGGGTAGTTCCGGAGCTATCCCTTGACCTGCCTGTCCCAATTCTCCTCCTGTGGGTGTAGTAGACGTACTGGGGGTGGGGTTTACGATACTTCTACTTCCACCCGCTGTTCCTACATTACAATTGGTGGTGTTGCTGCTGTGCTTGGTACCGTTGCTGTAGGCTGAATCTGCCTTTGCCCATGATTAAAAGGTAAAACAAAACCTTGCAAATCGTCTGTCCATGTAGTTTCATCTTGTGCTGTTTCTTCATTTTTCTCATTTTCTTCTTTCTTTTCTTCTGCTGTCGTTTCTATTTCTTCATCCGAGGATTCTCAGTGGATACATCTATTTGCAAAAAGTCTGGGTGCGCTTTCTTTAGGTGATTTATATGTACTGTTGTCTCTACTCCACTCTGTTGGTTCTTTATCGCTACAGTCACCTCTGAAGTGATTTTCTGTATTACCCAGGGTCCTGAATACTTCTTTCTGAACTTGTGATACTCTCCCTTTTTGGTTTTTCATTCCAGCAAGTAGACTATATCTCCAACTGTAAGTTCTTTTTCCTTGGTTTTTTTGTCATGATACTTCTTGTACTCTTAAGCTGCTTCTCCAGATTTCTGTTTTGCCAGTTCCCTTGCAAATTCTGCTCTTTGGGCCATTTGTTTGTCTAGTGGTGGGTCTACATCATAGTTCATTCTTCTTGGAGTTACATCCACCGAAAACAACTCGTTTCTTTTTCTGCCATAGAACAACTCATAAGGGCTAAACCCTGTGGATGAATATACTGTCGCATTATATGCGGACATAACATATGGGAGGAATTCGTCCCAATTTTCAATTTTTTCATCCACGAAGTGAGAAAGCATCTTTAGAATCGTCTGGTTTACTCGTTCACATCGACCATTGCTTTTAGGTGAATAAGGTAAACAGTTCACCTGTTTGATTCCCGTCAAGGTACATATCTTCTTGAGGATGTTTCCCGTAAATTCTTCACCGTTGTCAGAGTACAGTGCTCCTGAAATTCGCCCATTCGGCAGTAAGATATGGTCCACTATTGCTTTTGCTACTGAATCTGCTGTTTTATCAACTATGGGAATCGCCCACGCAAAACGTGTTGCTTGATCTACGCCAACTAGACAATTTCTGTTTCCATTTTCTGTGAGAGGTAGTTTTGTAAGCAAGTCAATTGATACAAACTCCATTGGGGTTGAAATCTGCTTAAACTCTTGCATTGGAGCAATTTTCTGCGTTTTCGGTACCTTGTGCAAGGCACATGATGTACAAGCTCCTATGTACTCCTTCACAGTTTGTGAGCATCCTGGCCACCAGAATAGTTTAGATATTCTGTCTGCTGTCTTCTTATGGCCCATGTGCGATGCTAGTGGATAATTATGAAAAACATACAATATCTCTCTTATCATAGCATCAGGTGCAACTAAAACTTCCCACTTTTCTGTTATGCCATTTATTTGCATTCCTGGTCTTCTCATGAATAGTATACCATCAATGTCTAAGAAAAAACGCTCAAAAGGTGCTGGTGTTCGCCCTGTGTATTCTTCTTTGCTTCCTGATTCAAGATGCTGTATGATTCTTTTATACCTTGGGTCTTTTCTCTGTGCTTTCTTGATGTCATCCCTATTCCAAATTGGTTCTCCCTGCATTTCTTTGCAGTAATCACCCAATAGTCTCACATATGCTCTGCTTAGCCCATCGGCATTGGTGTTCATCTTGCCTGGTTTGTGTATGATTGTTAGGTTGTAATCTTGAATCTTTAACGCCCATCTTGCTAATCTTCCATTCAACTGTTTTATTGAAGATAGCCATAGCAGTGACGAATGATCTGTGTATACCATTACTTTTCTTCCCCAAATGTAAGGTCTAAATTGATCTAATGAATAGATGAGGCCGAGGAGTTCTAATTCTGTGACGCTGTATTTTTCCTCCTGAGCTGTCGTCTGCCGAGACGCATAACACACTGGGTGCTCACGCCCTTCATCCACCTGAGCGAGCACACAACCAAGACCTTTCAAACTAGCGTCAACTTGAATTATCCAGTCTTTTGTCATGTCTGGTGCTCTTAATACTGGCGCTGTTGTTAATTTCTCCTTCAGCTCTTGAAATGATTTCTCTGCGTCACTTGTCCATACAAATTTTGTATCTTGTTTGATTAATTCAAACAATGGGCGCGCGATTTCGGCCTAATCCTTTATCAGTCTTCTGTAATATCCTGAGATACCCAGATAAGCCTTTATCTCTTTAGCATTCTTTGGTCTTGGAAAGTCTTGTACTGCTTTTATTTTCTGGGGGTTCGGTCTCGATCCATTTTGTTCAACAATGTAGCCCAAAAATGCAATTTCCGTCTTGAAAAGTTCACATTTCCTGTATGCTAATTTCAATCCGTGCTCCCTTATCCTTGAAAACACCTGTTCCAATACTTCAAAATGCTGAGAAATTGAATTTGACCATATTATAATGTCGTCCATATAAAGTAATGCATTGTCGACACCTTCCAACATTGAAGACAAAGCTCTTGAAAAAGTGAATGGTGCGTTTATCAATCCTTGTGGTAGACGTATGTACTCAAATCTTTGGGTTGCTGTTGAGAACCCAGTTTTAGCAATCGAATCTTTGTGCATAGGAACACAATAGTAGCCGTCTTATAAATCTAATTTTGAAAAATACTTGGCGCCATGTAGTTGATCTAAAATGTCTGCTATTCGAGGGATGGGAAAATATTCTGGGCGAGTAATCTTGTTTAGCCACCGAAAGTCGTTTACTACTCGGTACTTGCCCGGTTCTTTCTTTGGAACAATCATTACTGGACTCGACCATGCGCTTCTTGAAGGTCTTATAACTCCCTTTCTCAACAATTCATTCATTTTATCATCTAAGATAGGTCTCATTGCATATGGAATACGGTATGGTGGTCGATAAACTGGTTTTTCCTTTCCCGTGTTGATCTCATGTCTAATTTCTCCTGTGTACTCCCCAATTTCTTCATCTGATAATGAGAAAATATCTCTGTGATGAATGATCATTTCTTGCATTCTTTCTCTTTCTGTTGTTGACAACTGCGTCAATGGAAAAGCATTTATTAGGGTTTCTCTGTCCTCCTTTGAACATTTTCCTTGTTTTGATCCTATTTTCTTTACTTTTTCTTTTCTGTTTGACCAATCCTCATATTCAATACTTCTTCCTGTATCTGCAGTTTCATATACTCCTACTGTTGTATTCTTTGACAAGTATACTGGATATGCATTTGCGTTTCTTGTTCGCATTGGTACTTCTGCCTTCCATTTTACTTTAACTAGTGCATTTCCAATCTTGATGTCTGCTGGTACCTTCGCATTCTCAATCGGTTCAACAACTCCTACTGAACCTTTCCTAATTCCGCTTAAAAGTTTGCACCTACAAATCATTTCTGTGCTTCCTGGAACAACCAAATCCTCAGACAATTTGACTGGTATATTCTCATGTATGGTGGCTGCCTTTAATCTTGCTCGTTGTCTGTCTCTGTATGTTAACTTGCCTCTTTGCAGTTCACGTAGGTCATCGGTCCCAGCTGCTTGTGGCCATTCTACACTTTCATGGTATAAAAAGAGAGGAATCCTTCCTATTTTGTGAGGCTGTTGTGTTGTATCTTTTACTGTTACTGTATTATTTTCTGCCGAAATACTCATCATGAAATCGAAAAAACAATCTTTTCCTAGCAAAAATGGAACATCTCCAGTTACAATTTTGTCCACAACGAAACAATTCATCCTTTTGGTTACTCCTCCTATGGTTATTGGTACCAAATATCCAGCATGCAGATGTAAACTTGTGCTTGTAATTCCTGCAGTCGTTGGCCATGTCCCCATGTATGTTTCTGGTCTTTCATGTTCATTTAAGAATCTGTCCCAAAAATCCTTTCCTACTAATGTAATATCGCTTCCAGTATCTAAATGCGCTGTTGGTTTTGCTCCATCTACTTTTATTCCGATGTAGGGACGGGCATGTCTGGCGTTTGTTTAGGTGTGGTACATGACATATTTCTTCTCTATTTCTTTCTGTTAGCTTCTCTGGCTTTGTCTTGGCCCTTAATTTCTCATTTTCTTCGATTAACTGTATTATTACATCTAGAGCACGCTGTTCATTCTTTTGTTGTATTAATCTTTCCAAGGCTGATCCCGTTTCCACCTTTTTCTTGTCTTGCTGCATTGGTGGCGGTCTAACTAGTTTTTTGGCTGCTCATTATTTCGCATTTCTGAAAAAATAAATCTCCTGCATTCTCGTGCGTGATGCCCAGGTGACAAACAAAGTTGACATGGTTCTTCTTGCTCTCTGTTTCTGTTCGACTCGAATCTTGGTGCATTTGAGTTTACTGTAGGACTTCTCGCGTAAGCCGGATTAGAGCCCCGAAACGTGCGTTCACTAAACCAACAAATAGCTTCATGATGTCCGGATTTGGAACAAATGCCACAAGGCAGTTCCTGATTAGGCCTAGGTGAAGACCTTTTTCTCCTACAATTTCTGGCTACGTGTCCCACTAAGCCACATTCAAAGCACTCTCTTCTCTCTGTAGTTGCTTGTCTTCTTGCTAAAAAAGTATTATTCTGAAAAAATTGTCCGCCATATGTACCCTTGTAGTTGTTTCTCCCTCGTGTATCCCTGTACCTACACTGTCTTGTGTGGTGGTTATTATTTCTGCAAATTGAACAATATACATTTGGCATTGTATTCTGTGTTCTCCCCTGTGAAAAATTCCTACTCCTGTATCTTTCATTTGAACTGTTATTCATATTCTGCTGATTATTTTCATATGACCCATTGTTTCTGTTCCTTTGTTCATTATTCAGCCTGTTTACTCTGTCATCTACTTTGTTTATTTCTGACTTTAATTGTTCCCCTAATTCCTTTAATTGGTTGCTTATGGGGTCTATTCCTGTATTTGCAGAATTTATTTTCACATTTTGACTTGTACTGTTTGTTTGCCCACTTGTCTGCCCATTTGAAACTACGTCTGAACTCCTTTAAGCTTTAACAATTGTCTATTCTGTTCTGCCAAAAGTGCATATTCGTTAGCTTCTTTCATCGATTTAGCATTTTTCCCCAATACTTCTTGTCTTTATGGTTCTTCTAATCCTAAAACAAAGTGCATTGTGCATTGTACTAAGGCAGCATCTTTAAGTGCTTGGTTAATGTGTGTTGCATGTGCGACGCTTGGATCTACAAAAGTTACTGTATCTAGGCATAATTCCTCTATTAGTGGCATAGGCTATTACATCGTCATCTTTTTGTTGTTTGTAGTTACGGTACCTTTCAAGTTTGTCATTGGTTCTACTGCAAAACGTTTTACTAATTCAGCACTAATGTCATCAAATTTCGTTAAGTGTTTTACTATTTCATCTTTCCACAAAAATTCAGCTGCGGCCCCAGTGGCTTTAATTTTGAGGATCCCTACAACCTGATCATCATTCCATTTTCCCATTGTCTTAATTTGAGTTATTACTGCAATCCAATGCTTAATGTCTCCTTTCCCATCGAAATTTGGAACCAATCCCGCTAGTGCCCCTACATTTGTTTGTGCTGGTGCAATTTTAGCCATTAAATCCTTAAATTGTTGGTCAGAAAACTGTGTAGCCGTCATTATGACACTGAATTGTACCTCAAATTAAAAAAAAAATTCGTTCAATCTGCGTCACAATCCTTCACAAGCACCAAAAAAAAAATCGATTCACAATTGCTTAAAAAAAATTACCAAGTACACTGCTTCTTAAAAATTCACAAACACTGTTTCGGTACCAAAAAAAATTACACCTTTAAAATTCTCAAAAGTGCTTCATAAAAAAACCATCAAAAACGTAGTATCAACTCAAAATCTACCAACAATGTTTTAAAAATGCTTCACAAGCTTACTTCAAAAATTCGTACTTCAAAATTCGCATTTGGCACAAAAAATGTTTACTTCGATTGGCTTTAAAATTAACTTCTGGCACTTAAAATCACAATTTACTTCAATAAGCAATTATTTCCATTACTTATTTGTTCGTATCTGGCACTTACTTCATTTGGCACAAACTCACAAAATTTTGGCACAACCCCTAACTAAAATGCATCCTATCATAATCATAAATTTTGACTTATTTTGCACAGTATATGTAATTACTACTACACCACAAACCCGCTTGAAAAAAAACTTTTGTTCCGTCAAAAGAATTTTAAAAAAAATCATTTATTCCAAAAGCAGTTCGAAACCACTATCTGACACCAGTGTGATGCGTGGGGTTTTGGCACCAATGTGAGGCGTTTGGTTTTGGGGGCAATTGTGTGTGTTAAGTATATGCCCCTTTAATGCTTAATGCCTCGTTGATTCTTTACATAAGATCAAGCTGGGTTGACACTGCGAGCGTTACCGGACGTATTGGATATGAAAAGGAAAGTACATGCTTATTAAAAAAAAAGCTTAATAATTAAACCGAAAATTAAGTTACTTGTTTTGTCAGGATAGTTGATTAATTAGCCATTAATCTTTCAGGCCAACCCGTCTCGTCCTTAAACTTATTTGTTAATGCAAGATTCTAAAACTGTATTTTCTGTGCAAAATAACGAAACCATGTGGCAAACTCTAAACATGAAAACCAACAATTTATTTAAGAAAAAGAAAACAATAATTCAACGGTAATTGTACAAACAATATAAATTTACGAATGACGTAAATTTACTTTAAAGAACTCGTCGTCATCTTCACAATTCACCAATCAAAAATTCTTCCATACTAAAATTCCAAGAAAACATAAAAAATACCAAAAAAAATCAATACTCTTTGCTTGTTTTTCAAGCCCTGAATTTCGTCCTATTTCGTTGTTACTGTTTCCTCCGGTTTGTTCCGGGCATCCCCAGTCTTCAACATTCTTGAGGATATGTTACCAATTTTATTACACAATGTTTGTCAACTCCTAAAATTACTGTGTGCAAGCTAAGCTAAACATTCTAGCTTATTAAATTAATGAGCCACATCGTTTCCGATTAGGTCCAAAATAAAATAAAATTCTTATTAAATTTCCTATTTCATTTTAAGTCCTCCTAGCCAATACTCACTCAAACATGTTGCTTGGTCTGTCGTATTTAGTTGCGTTCAGAGAGCCAGTTTCACGATCGCGTTAACTGTTCATCTTGTCTACGGTAAGTTCATTTGTTGTCTGCTAGGGCATCTTGCACTCTCGTAAAAGGTCGGACAAGCGTCTACCGTGTTGTCATCATCGCTGGCAGTAGGGGAGAGAGCGAATCGTCGCTGCTTGGCGTTATATATTTCGCTGAGCCGACCAGCGCCCTCTTGGCTGTTTTGCATTCGAAAAGCTAATCTGATTAAACCAATTTAAATTAAATTAAATAAAACCGCTCTTAATAATTATTTAAAGGTCTGACTATTTTTTAAATTCAATATAATTATGTTTTAAATTAACTGTCGTAATTAAGAATGATAAATCTAAATATTAATTATGAAAATCGTATGCTCATTGACTGGCCTTGACGATGTTGTTAAACTGTGTTTCCCCAATTAATATTAAAATAACGTAGTGGCTCACCAATTATCTAATATTGCTATAATAATGCCATGTAAACTATAATGGCTTAAAGCTGGTTGTATAAAATAAAAACCATAAATGTAATCTAAAAATCGTGCATAAGTTTTAGTTTCAGTTTCGGATTCTTGGCCTTTACAGATGATCACAGTAAAAGATCATGCCGAACACGATGCAAAATTGAGACAAACTATGATAGAAGCCCAATGCGCTAATTTACAAATGAATGAGAAAAAGCATCAAGTGACGACATAGTTTTGCAGTTCACCCGAGTGAAACAATAGAGCCAGCGGACGCGCTGTCCAGAAATCCTGTCAAACATGAAACTTTCAATACCAATAAGGAGGAAACAGCCGATGTATCAATTTGCTTGGTCGCAGAAATAACAAACGTAAAGCTCGACGAGATGAAGGCAGCCACCACACAGATGTCGAACTGCAAAATGTCATCGCACTGTGACCAAAGGATGGCCAACGCAATAAGCAAGTCTCAATCAAGCAGTACAGTCTTATTGGCAGTATAAGGATGAGCTAGATGTGTCAAACGGTCTTCTGTGCCGAGGACAACGATTGGTAGACCTGAAGAGTCAACGACAAGATGTGTTGAATGCAATTCATGACACACACCGAGGTACAGTAGCGTGCAAAGCCATTGCATGTGAAGCTGTATTCTGGCCTGGCATTGCGGCAGACGTACATCGAAACGTATGTCAACAGTTTCAGAGAAACAATCAGTATGAACCAGTACAGCTTAGGGAGACGCCAAATCGTCCATGGCAACAAATAGGAGTAGACTTCTGCACGACATCTGAGGGAGACTACATTGTTGTGGTTGACTACTATTCAAAGTTTATTGAGGCAGTCAAGTTAACGTCAAAGACCGCGAAAACTACAATCAGTGTACTGAAGTCACTGAATGAGAGGTATGGATTACCACTCGTCTTGGTGTCTGACCGAGGCCCTCCTGCGAGAAAATTGTTTGAATGGCAGCTCCGTAATAAAATACCCAGAGTCCCTCCTGAATTGAAAAAGGGAGAAAAGTGATGCTACGACAGAAAACAACCCACCACAGGAACGTTACCTCTGGCACGTTAATAAAAGAAAGCCCTTGCAACCACTGAAAACTGGTGAAGCTGTGTGGTACAAGGAAGCTCCTAACGACAAACAGTAGGCTTCTGAAACAGTTGTTCAAGTGGGACCAGCTCCTAGGGCCTATGTGGTTAAAGGAATGAATGGTGCGCAGTTGGTACGCAACAGATTTAATTTACGTCCGAATTACACTTTGCCAGTTGTTAAACCGAAACAGCCTGTTAGGAGAGATACCAATGTTGAAGACTAGCATGGCTTTCGTCGCAAGGAACAAACCAGAATATGCAAGCGAACTTTGGAGGCCATATCACATTAAGTATCTTCGAGCACTGGAACGGATTCAACGCCTTGTCACCAAGAATATTGTTGGTTGATGGAATCTGTCGTATGAACAACGGCTGCGTAAACTCAAGATTCCATCTTTGTGTTGGAGGTACTCGAGAGGTGGTGCTATTACTCTCTCCAAGATTCTTTGTATGGGTTTTGGAGGAGAGTACCTCAAGTCAAGATTTAGGCTGTCTACTGTTACAGCTACTAGGGGCCACTCCAAGAAACTGGAACACTCATGCTCACGAGTGGGCATGACAAACTTTTTTTGCAAGAGTGGTTTCCATCTGGAACAGTTTACCAGAATTTGTGGTCATGTCATCGAGTGTGAACAATTTTAAGAACAACTTTGACAATCATTTTAAGAGCTGTGAGGAGTTTACACTTTTCTTCTATAACTAGGGGCTGTGCTGTTTTCTGCAAAGGGCTTCTCTCTTTTTTTTTTGTTTTGCTTCTTGTGTGTGGTGTGTGGTTATGTAATGCCCATTTGGGGCGAGTTAACCAGATTACAGTTAAGTTAAGAACAACAGCACCAGTACAAGCCATTCAAAACTTGGGTGTCCCAGTCAGACCTCCGAGCACAAGAGCGAGACGACATCCAGAGTATGTTAATGACTATATAACTTAAACTGAATGTATTTTCTTTATTTTTGCATGACCTTTAGTTTTATAACCTTTCATTTTAAAAAGGGGCGTGTAATGTATTGATGTACTACCAGTAAATAGAGGGAGCCTTTGTAGATAGGCAACCTGTGCAATGTAGGGGATAAACTCTGTAATAACACACACTAGCTCAAGTAATAAACGACTAACGTAGCCTATTGCCAGTGCTATCATTTATGCTATGAACGACCAGAACTGTAGAACATGACAGTGGCATAAAACTAAAATCAACTTACGTAATAAATACTTTAGCTTAAAAAAAAGTTTTGTGTTGCTCACGGTGTAGGAAATGCCATAATTAAGAGTAGACTAAGCCGATAGTCACCAAACTTTAGTAAGTTAATGGCGGACCAAGAAATAGTCGCCCAAGCTTGGCTAGCCGAAAATCGGCAGAATATATTTATTAGCTAGTCGAGTAACTTAAAACTGAAAGGCGGAGGAGACTACACCGTAATCCGGCGATAAAACATAGCTACTGGCTATATCAACCTGTAGTAGAAAACGACACTTGCCTACCTACGTTTTCTTATATAGGAGGGTAAAAGCAGACCTGTAGGAGGTTGCTTCATACCCCTCCCCCACCAAGCTGAAAGCCTTGTGAATACACAGCTACTTTCCAAACAAGCGCCCAAACTGGGGTGACACAACCTTGATTTTACATTGGCTGAAGACCATGCAAAACTGCCTGCTGATTCAAGTAGCTGAGGCCTTCTGAAAACCTTTCGGTTTCTGACTCTAGGCTCTGCAATACGAACTAAGAGCAACAACACTGAAGTCGAACTACGGCTAGTTACACAATAACTAATAGCGTCCGGAAACCTAAGGCCATAGAGAATCAATCCAGACTATTAAGTTCAGGGCCAGCAGCAGGGGGACAATTTGCACCAGGCCTGGGGAATTTTGACTTCCAGTTAGTTGATCACATAAGCCGAGCGCCATCCATCTTGCGTTTCCTTGCTGAGATTAAACAAAGCAAAAAAATAATGACAACAAAGAAAAGGGGGTGCACAATACAAAAAAGGTGGCCACGACACCCTTACAGAAATATTTGATCCTAAGGGAGGCCAAAGTGATAGGGGTGACATTGAAACATGTGGAATCTGTTTGGGACCGTGGATCGAGTTTGGCCTCGATTTGTGACCTAGTTCCCGTACAGAAATATTTGGTCATGGAGAGGTCAAAACCCCACAGACAGACCTTCGTTCAGGCCTTTATGCCCTAATTTTTGGGCCCAGTTCGTGACCAAAAAGTGACCAAGAAGACTCCAGTCACCAAAAGGCATAGTTTGATCCCATTATGTGCCCAAATGCAACAGATATTACCTTGGCCTCAGCCAAAAGGAAAGTCGTACACATTCGCCTCTCAGACCACCCAATAAGCCTTAGGGGAAATATTAAGTTAGTAAAAAACGTGCAACACTTAACGCAAACTCGAGTAAATCTGGACCAAAAATTGAAGTCCAGGTCCAAGCCTTAGGGGAATATAAAGCTAGTAAAAAACATAAAACACTCAGCACAATCACGCACAAACTCGAGTAAACCCGGACCGCAAACTCAAGTCCGGGTCTGAGCTTTATGAGAAATATAACTTAGTAAAAAATGTGCAACACTTAGAGGAAAATTCTGCTCAAGTAAACCTGCACCAAACATTCAAGTCTAGAGACAACTCCACATCTCAAATAAGCAAAACTTTACAAAAACTTAGCTAATTTCAAGTAAAGGGGTTGAAATTCAAGTGTACCATCAATATTTATAAGAGTGATTTCACTTAGCGTAAACCTTGAAGCCATGAGATCATGTGACTTTCGGTTAGTAGATTAAATCTTGACATCACTTTAGGTTAGTAGAGTAAACCTTGCCGTCATGAGATACGCGACTTCTAGTCAGTTGAGTAAACCTTGACATCACTTCCGATTAGTGGCGTCTGGTCAACGCGTTAAACCTTGATGTTATAGTGACATCACCAAGAATTTTGGTCAGTGTGATAAATCTTGACATCATGACATCACGTATCTTCCGGTCAATACAGTAAACATTGACATCATATAGGGTAGTAGGTGGAGGTAGCAGAAGACGCATAGTCAAACGCAAATTTGAGGAAGGCAAACAAAATTTGGTCACAGGTGTGATAAAACTGGGGCCTTTTTGGGACCAAATTTGTTGGCCCCACTAGGTTCCCAGTTTTGCCTTTTATGAAACATACGGGACCAAATTAAGGCCTTGTGACTTAGCTGTTGGCCCCAGATTGTGACCAAACTTTGCAAACTTTGTTCTTAGTCCCCTAACCCCAAACCGTGACCAAGAAAGGCCTGATAACTTGGTCCCTTGATCCCAAACCGTGGCCAAAAACGAGCATATGCTGAGCATTGGCCCCTTATTCGCGAATTGTGACTAAAAAGAGGTTAGCCACCTTGGCCCCTTGGTCCCGAATCGTGACTAAAAAGGGGGTTAGCCACCTTGGCCCCTGGGTCCCGAATCGTGACTAAACGGGAGTTAGCCACTTTGGCCCCTTGCTCCCAAATCGTGGCTCTGAAGGGGCCAAAGTACCTTGGCACTTTGCTCCCGAATTGTGATTTAGCTAGTCCTTTACCCAAACAAAAGGAAAAAGAATTTGACAGTTGGTATTTGATTCTGTTATATTATTTTCATTTTGCATATTTATATTACCATTCCTGCACTTACTTACATCACAGCACACTTTACTAATGTAACACTAAATTATGCACTTGGCGCTACACTAACTGTAGTAGTCTTGAAACCCACTTTGCTTAAAGTACATACTTAAGTGCCAAATCAGTAGTCTGAGAATCCCCTTAGAACTAGCAAGCCCTTAACGTTGAGTATCTTATAAGTTGGTAGTGCAGTGAAGCTATGAGGGAAGACCCGGATGAGCAAGCTCTCAAGAGATCGTCGAGGAGGAATTGGTTCCCATACAGCAACATAATATCCGGAATAGCTTCTCAACCGCTTTCTGCTTCTCCGCACTCTTGTAACAATGGAACAGTGTAGGAGGCGCAACAATGTTTTTCGGTTTTGGGACCTGGGATATCTCTACACTCGGTTTCCTTTTTTGTTTCACGTGTCACAAATGTGGCATAAACGCTAACGATACAAATATCCTTTTGTAATTTTATTAATGATGATTAAACACAGATTAAATACATCCAACAGCTAAAAAAAAATAGAGTACAAAGCTTTCGTATTCAAGAATTATTAAAATTCAGAAGTACGCTGCAACGTAAAAAAAAAGACTACGAAACTTGCGTAATTCAAGAAGTAAAATTCATCACAACATCACACCCTTCTTGGAAATTTAACGTGGAACCATGAAACGTTTGCTTCAATTTTTCTTGTCAAATACGCTGCATTTGTCTTGTTTTGTCAGTGGTTGGTGACCGTGTACAACATCAGACGCTGCCACCACCACCATCATATCTTCACTAGTACGTTTGTACGCCGCATTAACTATCGTTCGCACTAGTGCAAATGCAACAATAAGTCTACGTGTGGCAACAATGAGCTCATGCGGAGAAGGCGAAAACTGTTGAGAAAGAGGATCTGGCTGTTGCAGACATAGGGCCTTAGGGCTTCGGGTAGATGACCAGGAGTGGTTAACACTCGTTAAACCTTTTTTTCTTATCCGTTTATTTCATGTTGAGTCCTACAATACCTTCGGCACTGCGCGTTCTCGTTATTGTTAGATCCTATTCATTTCAGATGTTGGAAGTGGTGTAGCGGACCACTTAAGCTCAATAAACTAAACTAAACATTACTGAACAATTTTCCTCAATGGCATAGCACTATCACTGGAACGATACATCCTGCGTATAAATTCGATTCCAACAATGCAGCAATTACTAATTGCTGCAAGTTACTTTGCTACAGGAAGCATCCAGAAAATTGTAGTGTATCTGTGGGGTTATCACAGAAAGCCATTTCACGTTGTGTAGCAAGGGTCGCCAGGATCATTGTTGCTTTAAAGGAACGGGACATTCGAGGGCAATAAGCCCGTATACACACCGCAATTTTGGGCAGATGTCGCAAGTGTCGCACAATATACCGAACAGACAGGTATTACGTACAAGGAAGGCAACGTTGCCTGGGAATGCACAACGCATATGTACTGCAGTTCTCTTTTCACAGATGTTGAAGCCCGTTATTATGGGTCAGCCCACGATAGTCGTACATTTTCATACAGTAACATCGGTGTGCAGTACAAAGCCAGGCAATTACAAGGGTAGCTACCGGACGACGGTATCAGTCTTCTTTGGGAGCTCTGATAAACCCTGAGTATAAGAGATCTCAGCGGCGCAGATATAGAGGGATGGCCCACCCCTTTTTACCTTAAGTTTACTCTGTGGACTATTTCTGCATCAGGTGGTTGTATCTCGTCACTGCAAGCCAACCTTTTCTGTAATGAGGTCGGGTTCGTTTCCTCATGATCTGCCACCACCTATATCAGAAATTTTCATCTACATATTCCCGTGGTAAGCGCCATGGCAACCATGTTCTCCTAATATTTCTTTAGCTATCCTTCGTCAGCTTGCTGGCACTGAGGTCAGTGTTAAACTCAACAATAGTAATCCTTTTTCTTAATTGTGGCTGTGTCTTTGTATCTGTCGCTGATTAGTCCTATGCGTGTTCAACCAGTTCGCCAATGAGAATGCACTCTTACTGTAAAAATTGGTAGCATTACGTACGTTATAACATTAGTACACGACATACGAATAAAGAATTTGGCTCTACACAGCTTGGGAATGTAGTCACACTGACCACTTAAAGTATAGGCTTTATGCTTCAATGCGACGGAATTGGTACTTGTATAAGTGATTAGTTGACACTCAGGTCTGGTGTTCTAGACTAGTCCACATAACTTGAGTAAATACTTAATTTGCGAGCAAAGTATATACTTAAGTACTTTCTCAAGTGCCACTTGTTGTAAGTTTAAGGGGGTGTTCTAGACTACCAGTGTAAGCACTTGTCCCTCACTTACCTTCTCTTCCATCATCCCTTGCTGTACTGACATGTTTTTCTCTGGTCAGTAATCTTATATAGGCACTTTTCCTTAAGAGCTTAAAGTTATGGGAGTTAGTTTTCCATTTTATTGATTTTTACTGAAGTTGAGCACAGCTTCACTTTGTTTTAAACAATTAATTGGCATTAATTGTTTTACACTACAGAAGCCATTTTTTACACAAATAAAATCCACGCGAAATTAACGAAGTGAGACAAATTTTGACCTCATTCCTCCCAACCAGTTTGGATTCCTTCCTGGGAGATCAACCACCCTACAAATGTTAAATTGCGTGGCTGACTGGACGAGATCTCTTGAAATGGGATTGCCAGTCGACATTGTGTGTATTGATTTCGCCAAAGCCTTCGACTCGGTCGTGCACAAGAAACTTCTTCTCAAACTTAAGATTCTCGGTATTGGGGGCGAGATTTTTGCCTGGATTGAGCATTTTCTAACTGGCAGATCACAGTGGGTCAGTGTTGGCAGGTCTTCATCTGGCGAGTTACCTGTTACCAGTGGTGTCCCGCAGGGGTCCGTTTTAGGCCCGCTATTGTTCCTTTTGTTTATTTCTGATCTAGCCCCAAAATTTGGTAATGTCAAGATACCGATGTTTGCGGACGATGTCAAAATGTACACTGGCATAACCGACCAGATGGACCATATAGCACTACAAAGTGCTGTTAATTATCTAAATGACTGGTCCAAATTGTGGCAACTTCCCATTAACTCAGGGAAATGCAAAGTGTTGCCACTCGGTAACCGACACAGAAACACTCATTATGTGATGGGAGCTTTAATTCTAGAATGTATTTATGAGACAAAAGGTCTCGGTATTTATTTAACAATGAATCTAAAATTTTCCGCACATTGTAACACTGTTGCGGCCAAAGCTAAACGGGTTGGTTACATGATAAAAAAAATGTTTCCTCTCGGGAGACGCTTCTACATTAGTAAAAGCCTTTAAGGCATATGTGCGACCTTTGGTGGAATATGCATGCCAAGTGTGGTCCCCTCATCTTATCAAAGACATCAATACAATTGAGTCAGTGCAACGTACTTTCACTAAAACCCTGTCAGGCATGCGGGGCTTGTCATATCAACAGCGCCTGGATCACCTAAAACTGGACTCACTTGAGCTTAGAAGGCTTCATGCTGATTTATCACTTACATATTCAATTTTAAAGGGGCTGACAAATATTGACCCCGGTGTATTTTTCTCTGTTCGGGGAAATACCATCACTCGTGGACACCCTCTGAAATTGAGGGTTGCTGCTGTTCGCAGGGATTGTACTAAATACTTTTATTCAAACCGTGTGGTGGAACCCTGGAACAGTCTTCCGCCGGAGGTGGTGGGATCGAACAGTCTCGCCCAGTTTAAGATATACCTTAGGAAAGTAGATCTTTCTAATTTTATGAAATGTTTTTAGAGTCTCATTTTAGTTTGCGCTTATTTTATTTATTTTTTATAAGATTGACAAGCTTCCTTGTAGTGCTTATATGTTTATTTATTTATTTATTTATTAACCTATTTATTTATTTGTTTACTTTCGATTTCTCCATTGTATTAAGTCATACCTTTAATTCCAGGCCTAGTATTAGAGGAGCCCAGCTCTCCCTTCTGGTTGCCCTATTACTGATATTTGTAATAAACTTGTAATATATATAATATATATTCCGTATTAAGCTTCAGTACTAAGGCTTATTAATAGTTCGCTTCCGTATGTTTGTATGTACAGTAGGCGACAACGAGTTTGTCCAGAGAACAATGGTAGGCCTGAACAATGCAACTTTTAAGGCGAGGGTTGTAGTTTATACATTGTTGGAATTCGTTGTTTGTTCGGCCTTTATTGTAGGAGACTCGAGACGAAATATGTCCAAGGGATTTATTTTCTATTTTTTAAGAGAGCCCTTAAAGGAGTAAAGGAAACATCATCTCAATGAAATTCCGTAATAAAGGCTAACCAAATCTCAGCTATGTGTAGTGTATTGAAAAAATATCATTTCTTTTAATGAACTAAATTAAAACATTTAAGCAAAAAAAAAATAGTTAGAACAATGTTTTTAAAACTTGGCATTGTCCGAATAATAGTCTCACATTATTTGCAGTGCAGACACTATATTTTACTTCTTTTTTTCGGAGCACGAACCGTTTTACACTTTACACAAAAAAAGTTTTTTGTCACCTTCCAAGAGCAGCATTTGGTTTTTTTAATCTTGTGATACAGCCAAACCAAAAATATTGTTTCCTACGTTTTTGCTCGTAAGGGTTTTCTAACAAATAAAGATGTGAGCTTATTTCCGTTGGTTTTTGGATTTAAAATGCCAGCAGGTCTGAGTTGTAATAGCATGAATAATAGTAAATCAAACTTCTGCCATGCCATTTTAATCAGAACATCAAAAGTTTAATTCATTGAGCAAAGGATACGGGTTATCATCATAACATTAATCAACTGTCTGGCCAGTAAGTTAATTAAGTGGTTCTCATGATACACGCATGGGTTTTTGCTTAGCACATGGACAGGGCGAAATGATTCACAGAGCCTGCATAACTTTGGTGTCGGGCCCCCTTTTCTCCATTAGTTCACAGAGTTTCACAATACATTAAACTAACTTTTAAACGATTTGTTTGAAATTTCACGACAAAGTACTTTGATGATAAAACAAGTTTAAAGACAAAATATTTCAGAAATATTCGGGGCTGTGTAAGCCGTTAATATTACGAGCAACTTGAAGGAGCCCAAGCTATGAGGCTAGTGTCTCCGAGAACTAAAATAAAACAGCAAAGCTTGCATTGTTAGCTTCGCTGTATTAGCATCTTGGTCGGCAGAGAAATTGCGATTTTCGGAACTCAATTATGTGCCTAACAAGAAATTCTAAACAAATATAACGCTTGTGACATTAAAAAGTTAAACAACTAAAGCTCAAGTCACAATTCCCCGGGACCGTAAATTCCCCAGATTCGGTGCAAAATCCCCCAATTAATAAAAGCTGGTGAGGTGTGTGTCGTAACTAAGAACTCGGATCTAAAGATAGATAGACTTTTATCTAACACGCAATATTTTCATTTTTGTTTCGAAAGCTCATACTTTGCAAAATATTTCTGGATTAAAAATACTTTAACGTTATAAATGTTGCAGTACACTGTTACGCTAGTTAGGCAAATGGGCAGGTATTTGTCTGATTTTGCTGCTTCACATTGTAGTGCTACATTCAGTCATATAAATTATGTAAATAATTAACTCGACAAAAAACGGTTAAAAAATCATTAGATCCTGTATCCCCAAGGAACAGACAGCTGTGAAGGCACACAAATAAAAAAAAACGGATCATAGTTCGTTTCAATCGAGTGAACTCTAATCCGTTTTTTATTTGTGTGCCTTAATCATTAATCCTTAATTTCTCCCTTCCCGATTTGTGTGTTCACAGCTGTGAGTTCTATGGGGCTACGAACTCTAATGCTTTTTTCTAAACTGTGAAGCCGTTCTTTTACTGAGTTAATTATTTACATAATTTATATTTGAGTAAACGTAACGCAACAAGGTGCAGCAGCGAAATCGGACAAATACTTGCCTATTTGCGTAACTAGCTTGACAGTATACGACAATATTTATAACGTTGAAGTATTTTTTATCGTGTTAGAAAATGTTTAGCAAAGTATAGGCTTTCAAAACAAAAGCGAAAATATAATTACTTGATTATCAGAAGAAATTAGAGGAATGGCTCTGTTGTCACGTTAGCAGGGCAGTGATCTGGGGTCATGGATTCGAAATTAAAAAATAATATTCTTAGTAAATGAATTCTGTGTTGTGCTTTATGCTTCATTTACTCCTTTATATTTATAGTAATTTATTTTTTATTTTTTATTTTACGTATTATTATTATTATAAAATTGTAGCCAGTCCGCACAAAACCAAAGGGGTTGCGTGCCCTGGTTGCTGTTCATTATAAAATTCCGCTCTTTTTATTCATATTAATATTTGTGCATTATTTACAGTAATCAATGAGCCTTGTTAACTTCTCGTGAATAATGGCAACATCATTTCTTCAGTCTAATGGGTCTCCCTACTTTATTCTACATCAAAAGGAAATAAATTCCAACACGTTAAAAAAAATTCAATTTCCAAGCAGTCTTGTTTTTGCCTTTTGATCCATCAGTCTACTATTTTTGTTATATGAATTTCAATGGAACGACGAAATACAATACAGCGAATTAATTTGTTTCCCTTAAATTATCGAATTTATAACAGAGAAAGAGCTTTCACTTTTAGTGCACCTGCTTAGAGGTTAACAGTTTTTCCCACGTAACAAAGCTTTCTGCATGCCAGAAGAACGCGCAACAGGATTCTTGAGAAAGTGATTGTTGTAAATAACATTGTTGCTTGAACAAACTCGTTGTCGCCTACTGACCACATTTACCGTAGAACAAACTGGCACAGTAATTACTCTATAACTAAAATATACACAATTTGAATAATTGAACAATAAAATAATATTCGTTTCGCCCTTGTCATTTTTTTAATGTTAGTAGCGAACTTAACATTTTATATTTAGGTTGCCAGAACTTTAGGTGACATTGTAATAATTTTTTTCAGTCTCACTTGGTCCCATGTGCATTAAGTTGACGGAGATAATGAAAATTTTTTGACAGAGCGTTATGCTTGCACTCCTGATAACTAGCACAGTATGGCTTTCTACAACGTAGTGTGTTGTATGCAATGCTTTTCAGCTTTATAAGTCATATTGAGAAAAAATGTTCAGTTTTTTTTCATGTTTGGTTCCAGATTTTTACTGTTTATCAGTTTGACCAGTTCTTGAAAATAAATAGGGTAATTAATGGATGCTAAGCACATGCGACACTGTGATAGACGAATTAAGTTGAGTTGGTAGTGCTCATAACGGCATTTAGTTTGTTGCGGGCTTTGGGTTCAAAAGACCTTATCACAAAAAGTTACTTGGCGGGTTTTTTTGCATAAGTTTGCAGGGTGGTCAAGCCCCCCAAAAAAGTTATAATACGGCCATATTTTCTGGATTCAAAACCCTATTCTGAATCCAAAAAAGTGGTTTTTGAAAAATTGTTAACTTTGCTTTGGTGTAAAAAATTCAGTGGGGGTTCTACACTTCAAAATTTCGTTTGTTGTTATCAGGACCCTGGTGTAAAAGAATAAATGTGCAGCATACTGACTTGCTAAGTTTTTTATTTTTTAAAGTTTTGAAAATAGGACCCCACTTTTTGTAACAAAGGTGTAATATTCTTAAGTCACAGTTTGTGACCAATTGGGTTCAAACAGAGGTATAGCTATTGGATCCAAACACTGAGGCCAAATGGAGGTCTTGTGACTAAGTCTGAATATTTTTAGGTCACCAATTGTGACCAAGTGAGAGTAAATCTGGGGCCAAGTTGGTCAATTCCTAAACTGGGGCTTTGTGTGACCAAGTTGTAGTATTCTTTAGTCACAGTTTGTGACCAATGGGGGTCAAACAGGGGCCTACTTATTAAAACCCCAAACCGTGGCCAAGTTGGGGCCTTGTGACAAAGCCTGAATATTCGTAAGTCACCAGTTGTGACCAAGTGGGGATCAAACTTTCTATGTTATTTTAAAGGTTAGATATCAGGAAATCCTTGTGGTCATTTTGAAATTTCCATGAAGGCAGCCGTATGGGTGTCTGAAGAAATGTTAACATTGATTAATACAGGGTAGTCCACAAAAAACTGATGACCCAAGGTTTTTAAGTCCAACTTTTCTAGTTAGCACCCCTCAGAACCAGGAGAGACAAAACTCTTCCCTTTTATTAGAATTGATTTGTCATATACTGGTTTTGAGGGGGTGCTAACTATAAAAGTTGGTCTTAGAAAATGCTGGGTCGTCAGTTTTTTGTGGACCACCCTTTACATTCCTGATATTACTAACCTTCCAAAAATGTGCCACCTTCCTAAACTCCATAAATTCTTAATGAAAATGCATTATGATCCTGACTAGAATCACCCCTGACGAACCCTGGCCTTGCTCGGGGAGGGAGCTATCAAGGGGGAAGAGGCTTTCCCCGACAAGAGTAGGGACCCAAAATGTAAAATTGACGAACTTTTACAATGTAAAAAAAAAAAACAGTAAGACAGCCACACCACTAAAACATTTTTCTGCCTCCCCCTCGTTATTTAAGCCAATGAACAGGAAATAAGTAATAACAAAAAGGCTACGAAAACGAAACGAATACTGTCCTTGGACTAGCCTAACAGAATGAACCATCGAAGAGAGACACCCAGAATGAATATAAATAAGGAATACCGGAGCTGCGCGGAAGACAAGAGAATGTTTACTTAAGACAATATAAATGTACCTTGAAATATCCTAGTGATACTGGAGGCAACGTAAGTTCCAAATAAAATCAGGTCTTATGCAGCGTAGGGAAGGGACAGCCACGGGTTTAGAAAATGGTGTTTACTACATAAAAGTTTTCACAAACCTGTCAATAATACTCTTGAAGAGTTTGCTTTGTTCTGTCCACCTCATTCGTTCTCCTGCTAAACCATTGATCAAAGCTGAGGCTGTTACCATTTTATATTTGCACGATTCGGCATCATCCAATAAATCCTGCAATTAATAAACAATGTGTTAATTGAAATTTACTCTAAGCAGACCACTGTGCTTATAAGCATTATCAAACTTGTATTTTGGGTAATACGTACATATAAAAAATATATCAACTTATATATATATATGAAATATGGAATTAACAAGTGAAACAGACAAGGATCCAGAGGGTGTAAGGATGGGAGCGACTGCTCTCCACCCCTAAAACGTTTCTGTACGTTTTGTAGGAAACTTCGGTTATTTCAATCTGATAGTCAGTTTTGATGGACACAGCATCCTGCCAGTAGGATCTTACAAACTTGCTTCGTGTCGTGCTTAGCAGAACTAACATTTTTTGCCAAAAAAAGCTTCAGCGAAATCAAAGAATTGATCGTTGCAATTGCATGTGCAATTCCTGAGCACAGAGAGCAATTTCTGTAAAAGCTGGAAGTTTCATTTCTAAGCTGGCGGCGTGATCAGAGGCAGGTAGTATACAAAGAGTTAGGTAGAGAAATATTTGAGCATTTAATTGATGCTTAAAATATATTTTGGAACTTAACGTGTTTCCAGATAGTAATGTTTGAAACGGATATAAATGATTAAGACACGGATGATACCAACTTTCAGTGATGTGATCCAATACAAAATCAATGGGATCTGATGTGATACAAATGCGATCCAATGCTTTTTTTCACCAATGCAAACCTGTACTCCAAAAAACTTAAAGGGGCAATGTTTTTTTCATATACAGAAATTAGTTGCCCTTTATGTCAGTTGATATTGGAAGTAAAATTCGATAAAAATATTCCTAATGTCAAACTCTTGTTCCAACTACGTGATTTTTGAAACCTGTTTTTCAGTTTTGCTAAATAACTGAGAGCAACTGAAGCGATATTGGTTTGAATATATATAGCACAATACAGGGACTGAATGGTCAGTCTCTGTGGTCCATTGATTGGGACATCAGAATCGGAATTGTTTTTGGCAGAAATATAGCAAAGTCAATAGCCTATATGTTTTGATACCGATACCAATACCAGTATCGGTGAGCCTCAGAAATATTGAAGGTTAAAAATCTCACCCTACCTTAGAAAGCATTCGTTCTCCTTATATTTCATTAGCTTATGGCATGGCTTCTTCAGAGGTGGATTTACCTTCTAATTATAATGAGTTGGTGAAATCATGTTTTAAATGTTAAGTAACTGAAGACGCCATGCCAAAGCTGGTGAAATGTAAGGAAAATGAATGCTTTTTAATGATTTGCCACCTTATTAAGTGGGTACCGAGATTGTCCAAGAATTAGAAGTGCTATCTCTGAATTCCGAGATCCAACATATCTCTACATGGGCCAAAAATAGGCAATTACCTCTTTCTACACCTAAATGTTTTGCATTCCACATCGGGAGGCAGAATACTTGCCATGATTATTTATTGGATAATGAAGTTCTAGGATCAGCTGAAGAGGAAAAGGATCTTGGCATCTGGTTTTCACGAAATCTAAAGCAGTCATTACATTGTAGGAAAATCACTGTTTGGCGTTAAAAGATCGGCCATTGTTCATAAATGTTTTACATCCGGGTGTATCCACACGCTCACCTGGGCCTTCAAGGTCTTCGTGAGACCCTTGCTCGAATATGCTACCCCAGTCTGGTCGCCACATCTGCTGGGTGATATTGACCTAGTGGAATCGGTCCAGAGAAAATTCACGAAGCGCCTAAATGGCATGCGAGACATGCCTTATGGTGAGAGGCTTTTACAGACCGGCCTTGAGTCACTCGAACTTGGGCGCCTTAAATTTGACCTCTTACTAATAAAATACTTCGTGGTACGCTGAATGTCGATCTACCATTTTTTGAGCCTGTTTCAGGCCACATGTCTACGCGCGGTCACAAATGGAAACTTGCCGTACAGCCGGCAAGAACAAGTCTCAGATAACATTTTTTTGCCGTACGGGTTGTTAGTGCATGGAATGCACTCTCACCTCTGACGGTTGACCAGCACACGATACAGGGATTTAAACGTTCGTTGGCCAGAGAAAATCTTCAAATTTTCCTCAAACGTAGTTACTGACTTGGCAAAAATAATAACCACCCTTTTTATGGGCTTATTTGCAAAATCTATTTTTATCTTAGGCGCGGTATAAGCGGCTGAACACCCTTCCGTTGTCCTCCCATGACTCCTGTGGGAAACTTATTATTATTATTATTAACACTGGCTTAGTAAAGGTCGACCTAGGATCTCTGTGTTAAACTTTCAACTTTGAGAGCTTATAATTCAGTCAAAATTTAAAAATTTTAAACCAAATTTGGAATCTAGTCAAGGCCTGTCTACAGTCCAAAAATTGTGAAATTCAGTCCAGCCAAACCCGAGATAAAGAGAGGGGCCAAATAGACAACTTCTTGTTCTTGGTCTTGTTCCGGGGATGTACCTTTCGTCTGTCCTCTCTACAGGTCAAACTATTTGTCCTGTAAAGCTGGTTCTTACCTCATTTTAAAGGTATTGCTCCGTAGATGTGCCCTTTCCATAAGGCCTTTTCTAATTGGTCAAGTGGTTCAGGGGTTACGGAGCTTTAAACGACCAGATTGATTGTTTTACATTGATATAAACATTGTTATTATGCAACAATGCCATTTACAAACGCCAGCTGCAAGACAGACTGAAGATTAAAGGATTTGTTTCTATTGTTAACACTAGCGATAGCCAGGTTAGTAAGGGCCATAGCTATTTACCGAGCTTAAAGGCGACGCAACAAAACAAACAACAAATTAATTACAAAGGTGTCACACGTACCCCACCCCTCATCCACCACCACACCTATTTATTACAAAGTAACACGGATTAATAAACAAAAACGTATCGTTAAAAGTTAAAAGTAAGGGTCTAAAAGTCAAAACCTGTAAGGAACACGGACAAGCTTTGACTGTAAGGGTCTAGGTGTCAAATTTGGCCAGTAAGACGCTGCTAAGCATTAGACCCTTACTACCCGGTGATCATGTTAATGACTTAGTAAGGAAAATTGGAAATTAGCCAACAGCGAAAATCGTACACTAGAAATAACGTAGTTCAGTTAGCCACCTTTATGCACTTACGTTAAATCGGAGTGGCATGACCCGGATTCGAACCGGCCACCCAGTTCGCCCCCAGATCACTAGCATAGTACCTTTATCTCTTTGTTGCACTCTGATGATACGTAAGTGCATAAAGGTGGCATACTGAACTACGTTATTTCTAGTGTACAATTTTCGCTGTTGGCTAATTTCAAATTTTCCTTAATATTATTTCCAGCGGTTTATTATTCCAGACATTTATTAATTACTTAGTAACTCAGACAGAATGGGTGTACACGCTTACGCTTGTAGCAAGTTGTCTTGCCTAGAATTGCTGCCATGTTATCAAACCGGAAAAAAATGTCAACCAAAAGCAAAGTAGGAAACCCACACCCCCACTATCATTCGATCATCTCATGGATCTTTATAGCACGATTTCGGACAGCTGTTCGTCAAAAACCGGGTAGTAAGGGTCTAATGCTTAGCAGCGTCTTACTGTCCAAATTTGACACCTAGACCCTTACAGTCAAAGCTTGTCCGTGTTCGTTACAGGTTTTGACTTTTAGATCCTTACTTTTAACTTTTAACGATACGTTTTTGTTTATTAATTTATTATTAGTATTAGGCAAAGCCATGCGTGAGCTTTCCTGCAGAGCACTGACTCATCTTGAGGTTATAGGTACAACGCAGGAAAGCCATGGAAGAGTTGTTTCATGCAAACTTCACAAGCTGCGAAATCTGCGTTTAAGGTTTATATTTACCAAAATATTGCTTGGGGAACGTTAACATTTTAAGTCTAAGTAATCACAAAATTGGCAGTTTTCTTCTCCCTCCCCACCTCGCCATCAATCATCATCAATTGCCTAACGAACTTAAAAATGACGTAATACTGGGGCGACTTTAGTATTACGTCATTCTTTGCTTTAGCACCCCCCCCCCCCCCCAATGAAGACAACAAAGCAGTGACGGGGCGGCGCTACAAGGGGGGCATGGGTGAGCATTAATGCCTCTCCCCGTGCCCCCCAGCTATCCCCTTCCCTCAAAAATGTTAAAGTTGTTATGTGTTATGTCTGCCAACAAAGCAGAACGAAACTGGTATTTCTGACCTACAAAGCCTAAGTAAGCTATGTCACTGAAATATGTTAGTGAAACTCGGCATCATTCTTATTTTGCTTGATTATGTTTTTAGAAACGCTATGGCAACAATGTTTCACTAGAGTCACATTGCCTTTCAGCAGTTATGGAAATAAGGAAGTGAACAAAGAGCAACGCTTAACTTATGCGGATATACGAACCAGCGTGTCAGTTGAGCTCTTGTCGCTGGACGTTCGCTGAGGCTACTCCCGTAATGCCAGCGAACTCAGAAGTTAACTCACGTTAACCCCTTGACCAAATCCTTGAATTTAAAAGTGTTATGGATCATTTTGCAGTGGTGCATCCAGAAATGGTAGAATATTCAGCTTAGTTAAAAGGAAGGATAGTAATCTATCTGTGCAACACCCTATTCCAGTCTGAAGTCTCACTGTTCGTATCCCCACACCTCCCAACATTTTGTCTTTGATACGCCATTGAGTCAAGAGATGATAGAAGGTAAGTTTGCATCCCGTCTACCGCGACACTCTTGGTCTTACCGCTCCATTACGGCCCTCAGTATTTGTATGCATGATAACTTTTTTATTTTTTATTATTTTTGCGTTGCGAGAGGAATGAAGTTCCTAGAGTGCAACCGTCCACCAGGCTCATTGTTTGAACGACAGCAATACTTTACTTCTGAGACCCACATTTTTTGCATTGAACATTTGCATTCGTTGTAGTACACTGGCTGTGATGATCACTGCATTAAAGCAACTTGGGAACAGCGATCGCATAACTCCACGGGTTCTATATGGAAGAGGCTGATGTATGGTGCTTTAGCAATCCTAGTCAGTTATTTTTGTTTAATTATTTTTTGGTCTCAAGCGGAATCACAGACCAAGTATAGACGTCTGAAGCTAAAATAACCATCTTTAAAGTATTTCGCGTGGACAATGTGCAGCTACAGCTACTCCTTGGACCATGTAATAAATGTAAATCAATTTCAGCTAATAATTATGAGGATAGAATACTGAGCGTGATTTTCTACCTGTGTGCCTTTAAGCAAAATTACACTTATAAGGAAAATACAAGGTGTGAAGTTGTTACACGTTTGGCGAAAATATTAAGATTAAGATCTGCATGAGTGAAAAAATGCTAATCCAAAAGATAAAAACGGCAAAAAAATGTGTCTTGAAGTCATGTTAAGCTCGAGAACATTAAGCGTAGGAAAAGGAAGGTCAGGTTGGGAGGGGGGGGGGCGGCATTTCTGTAATAATCTTAGTACCTTGGATTACTCGATTACAAATAAATACAGCTGCACCCCAGGCCAAAATTTGGCCTAGCTTTTCCATTAGCCAATTTATTCTGGCGTCGCCACCCCACAACGTTTGCAAGCAAGGGGTGCAAGTAGAAGGTAGGAGGTGTACAACAACAGAAAAGTGACGATTATTTTTTTCTTGTCCCAGTTTTAGTTTCCTAAGGACCTTTTTTTTTGTATGCCTAAATCATCAACTGCCCCCCCCCCCTCCCTCCTGATCATCAATGGTCATCCACAGCCGAATCCCCTCCACATTCTTGATGACGTAATACTTGAACGTTCCCTTGGGTTCGTTACGAAATCTGACTAACTCCGGTTTTACACTGCCGAACCTACTTCTGTTCCAATGAAACACATCCTGCTTTGGTTGCACATTTATATTGTCTTTATGCTTACACCACTCCACCCAGGAGTTTTGGATTTTGACAATAGCCTCTACTGAATGTATAACACATATACATCACATGGTTTGGTATCAAAATCACATGACTGGCACACATGGCAGATTTTAGTGATTTTGTTAGGAATGTTGGGGACAACTGTTGGTGGAGAGCCAACAATGGAGAGCCTGTAGGCGCAAGGAATCGAATAGTATTACAAACCGCTCAAGTGTATAAAATACGGATGTAAGACTTAAAAAAAAAACTTAAAGCTCTAAAGAAACAGATAAACAAAAATACACGTAAGCCATCAGCATCGCGCTAACACGTGTAAAGGAATTTCAAGCATCCCAAAAAACAACGTAGCGCTTAGTGCGACACTGGTGGCTTACATGTCTTGCTTGCATTTGTTCCTTTAGAGCATTAAGCATAAAGACAAATACAAATATCTGTTTTTTTTTCTTGTCACAAGAAGAATATCAACTAAAAGAATATTGAAATCACCTTAAAAAAAACTGTTGAAAGAGTCTTTGCTTTTCAATACTCAATTTTTTTAAGCTACAAAAATTGAAAATCGGTTCTTTGGTTCGTTCTCTGGCTGGTAGCAAAATTTCCCGAACAAGACCAACAACATGAATATTGTAGTCAAACTAAAGTTCAAAAGTCCCTAGGTCTTGTTCATACCTACGCTTTAAGACATAAAACTCGAGCATCGGTTGACTGGTTCGATCTCCAGGCGTAGTACAGCTGTGGCAGGCCAGCATTTCGGGCTAATCGTGCTCAGCGAGTTAAAAGCCATGAAATTTGCTACACAAGCCATTTTTAGCTTACAAATCGAACCTTCAGATACCCTCTAAGACCTACCCCCCCAATGGTACTCCCACCACACTCACTTCTATGCCACGACACTCACTTCTACGAGATTATTAACAAAGCAATTCTTGCAGATCGAGCTAAAACATGAATTGGTACACAAGTCTTTCTTAGCAGTACAAATCGAAAAAAATGTGGAGCAGCTGTGGGCCACTCGCGCCTCTATAACCCCTCCCTGAGGTTTGACCACAAATTCTTGCGGATCGAGCTAAAAGCATGACGTGTGGTGCATAAGTTATTCTTTGCAGTGAGTATCAAACTAGCTACGGAACCCACTTGAGATACCCCCCAAGGCCCCCTCAGCGCCCCCCTGTACCACATCCCTGAGGCAATATCCAAGAAATTCTTGCAGATAGAGCAAAAATATAAAATGTAGTACACAAGTCATTCTTAGGTGTACAAATCGAACTTAGAATTTGCTAGTCATCAGCCTCTTGGAGGGGACACTGGGAGGCACTGGGTTCCACATGTAGTTCGATTTCTACTGCTACAATGCATGCTTTTAGTACGTTCAGCAAGGATTTGTTCGTCATCGATGCCTCATGGCGGTGCACATGGGGGAACGGGGATGCTGGGGGAGACTTTGGTGGTATTTCATGGGGATCCATGGTTTGATTTCTACTGCTCAGAATGACATGTGTACCACAATGCATTCATTTAGTACGATCAGCAAGAATTTGTCGGTTATCAGCCTCACAGAGCTTGCATTGGGGGGGAGGGGTACATAAGAGGCCTGGAGGGGGATTTCATGGGCTTCCATTGCTAGCTCGATTTGTACTGCTAAGACTGACTTGCAAACCAAATTTCATTCTTTTAGCACAATCTGCAATAATTTGTTGGTCAGGCCTAAGGGAGGGGGTACAGACTGGTGGGGGCGTGGAGGGCCTTGGAGAGTATCTCGATGGGGTTCAATAGCTAGTTCGAATTGTACTGCTATGACTGACTTGTGTACCAAATTTCACACTTTTAGCTCGATCTGCAATAATTTGTTGGCCAAGCCTCAGGGAGGGGGCACAGAGGGCAGTCTTGGGGATATTTCATGGAGGTTCCATGGCTGGATCGATGGGTACTGCTAAGAACAACTTGTGTGCCACAAGTCAAGCTTTTAGTTGGTCTGAAATAATTTGTTGTTCATCGGGCTCACGGAGGCTGTGTGTGTCGGGCTAAAGTGGGGGGTGGGAGCCTGGATGGGTATCTCACAGGGTTTCCACAGCTAGTTCGATTTATATTGCTAAGAATGACTTGTGTACAGAATTTCATGCTTTTAGCTCGATGTGCATGATTTTGTTGCTTAATGGCAGTACTGGTGAGGGCAAAGAGTTCCAGCAACAACAATGACGACAACAAGAAATGATCACGCTGTGGAGGCCAAACGGATCGGTTGCTGTCAACAATATTTTTAATGCAGTGAAATAGTTACAACACGACCTTAAGTTTCGTTGGTCCAACAACAAATGGCAATAGTGTGGATGCCGAATGGTTCGATCGTTGTCATTAAAATGTTTAGTGGAGTGAAATAGTTACGACATGACCCCAAATACCGAATTTCCATGGTCTATGTCAATTTTGGGTGAAACTATAGGGTTTTAAAGTTTGACCATTAACGTTAACGTTTTGACGGCAGGCCGTTCAGGCTGAGGCTTATGTAAGGACCGCTAACACTGTCTGTGATATTTTTTGGACTATTAAACCATAATTCAAACAATATAAATAAAATGTGGACGAACCGAGAGGTAGCACAAAATTTATGGGAAATCAATTGGACAGTAATAGAGCATTTTTTAACGACATAACAGAAAGGTAACCATTTTTGGACGGCCAAATAGACGGCAGCCCGCTGTACCTCCCACCACCTCTGACTGGACAACTGCTTGTTTACTTTGCAGTAGTATGGGTTAATTTACAAATATACTTTTTAATGGAAGTGAATTTCCTCTGTTTTGTAGACACAGCACTAGGCACTTTTACGTCCATAACTTGGCCAACCTGGTGCTTCCCTCCACGAAAAAAAAATTCCAAAGTTTTCTGGCATTTGGGAGCTGCCTCAACAAACGTCCAATGACAAGCAACTATTAGCAACTAACAAACCAACTTAATATTGTTAGTTCATGTAAATAGAATCCATATGAATAGGGCATCCAATCCTGGGCAATATTTGTAATCCCGGTATTTCAGGATTCTTTTCTCTCAATTCCGGGATCTCGGAATTAATCTCAAAATTTCGGGGTCGTTTCTCATGACTTTCAGTGGCTAAAACTTTATTGTTTAAAATACTCATAAGATGTAAACTGAAGTGATCAAAGACACCAGTCAGATCGTGTCCTTTGTTTGAACTGATCAACAATATTCTAATTAGAAAACAAAACCGAATTCGTTTGATGTTTATGGTAAGGTTTAATTGATCCGAAGTGAAAACAGCAAAGAAGCACACATAAACTTTCCATAAACTTTTTCATAAACCGCAAGATTTGCTGTACTGTTTTGTCCACTTGAAACCTTGCTGCTGTATTTACATGTTTTTACAGTTTTTACCTTAGAACACGATAGGTCAGATAGCGGCATTCTATTTTTCTAAACAACATCGCTAAAAATCGTAAAAATAAATCGTCTTAGTGTGCTTAGTACACACCTGCTGATTAAGTACTTCGGGGTTCGTGCAGATTCTTGAAAACCTGGAAATGTCGTTTAAAAAAAAATCCGGCCCTTGAATCTAAAACCTTGAAAAGTGGTGCATGTATCATCAACATCAAATGACTTCACCTAGTTGGTGCTCTGTACTCTTTGCAAACACACTGAATTTTGCTTGCTTCGCTCGCTCATTCATTGCAAGTCGTTCTGTAGAAGTTGGTTTGTCTGCAAGCTTTCTTTCAGCATCTTTGGCCTTTATTGTATTATTACAAAATGCAAGCCAAATGGGCCAGAGGGGCTCATAACAAAGAGCGAGTGTTTTCTTGTTTTGATATCCCGTCCGGCTGGCCTACTCGTATTTTGATAAGAGCCCTTGCGAAATGGGCAACGGACATTTTAGCTTTATCACGGAAGGCTGACCTCAAACCACTATACAAACCACTATATGATAAGAATAATGTTTCCTTTTCACGTTTTCTTAAAGTGCGGGTGAATTGTTGACTCACCAGCATTGTTATCATTTGTTTAATCGTTAGTTTACGCCTTGCAGCTGGCGTTTGTTGACTGGCCTTGTTGCATAATAAAAATATTTAAAACTAAATAAAACAATAAAACTGATCGTTGAGGATACCATCACTCCGGAATGGCATGACCAATTGAAATTTCTATTTCTATTTAGAACACATTTGTGGAAGTGTCACTTTCAAATGAGCTAAGAACCAACTTTCTAGCAAACGGTTTAGTTTATACAGACCAATGCATAAACATTAAGAACAAGTCCCCCACCACAACCACCTAAGCCACAAATGAAACTCACGATTCCAGCTTAAGTATAGATCTCCGATGTGACAAATCGGAAATTAATACAAGTTGGTACACATGATCAGTAAGTCAAAACAACTACTATAAGTTTCCGAGTGGAAACTACTGAAAGACCGCAGAGAAATTAAGCATCAGAATTTCGACTTTAACACGGCAGACAGAAATCAAACCTGACAATAAAGGCTATCACCTTTTCTAATAGTTAAATCAATAGGAATTTTGTGAATTTGTTACTTTTTAATTTAGATGTGATATTTTTGTCGGAGTGTTCACATGCTCTAAGTTGATTCAGTGGCCTAGTTGGACTGTCCGGGCTAGTAGAGCGTGCGTTCCGATATTCACGGCCGCCTGCTAAACACTTAATCCGTCTTAGAAGTTACGTAATGAGTTAGCAGGACTTATCGCAAGTGGCGTGGATCGGTGTTTAATGAGCGGTTAGACTCAGAACACTATTCTCATGTTTATACGTTTTATTTATCGACATGATACAGGGGAAAAATTCGTGGGGTATCTTCGTAAAACCACCCTTCAAACGACTTAAAGTTCAAGATCACAAAGAACTACGTTTGCCTCATCCCTTGTCACGTCCATCTTGACTACTAATAAAGGAATATAGTCAAAGGCCATTTATACTGCAGACGAGCAACGAGGCAGACGGATTGCCGAGCATCCTCGATCTGTACTTGGGAAAGCAAGAGACGTGTTCGGATTCAAGCTAAACGGAACATCCTAAGCCTACAAGATGGCGGGGGCCTTCTCCACACAACCGTCATCACTAAAGGGCAGGAAAAAAAAGAAAAAGAAAAAACAAAAGGTGACGCAACATAGGGGCTCCTCTTCGCTCCCCAGGAAAAAAAGGTCTACAATGATTGTGACAATCCTTAAGGCTTTGCAATACAATGTTTCTTTCTACACCAGAGTAAATTGTTGAGAATAAACGATTGTTATCAAACCCAATTGTTATGCGACCTAAACTCAAGGAAAATTGGAAATTAGCC